>JAOYRR010000118.1:600000-776869 GCA_038994665.1 Podotricha telesiphe | reverse complement strand
TTTTATATAAAAATTTATTTATTACAAAATCCTCATTCGATTTCACTTTAGCTGAATTGTTTCAGAACACAAAGCGATAAGACCAAATGAATCTTTCTCCAAATAAAAGCAATCTGACGTCAATATTCAACCGCTTGCTATCAATTAATAATACAAAAAATTGTGCATTGCGGTTTTTATTCACCGAACAAAAATTAAATTGATGCAGGTCGAAAAATTATTTGTGCAATCGATGTTTCAGCGATCTTTGTACGTTATACTATAATGACTTGTTAAAAGGCTTTTTATTAAATTGAATTTTGAGATTGAAACGAATCGCTAACAGTTCATTGGCTGTACCGTTATGTTATCCTATGTCTGCTATTTAATTTAGTTATTCATAAAAGACTAGATATAGAGAGTATATATATATATATATATATATATATATATATATATATATATATATATACTCAAACTTTATAGCATAGCAACAGACTTTATTATACATAACTGTTTGAAAAATGGATACCTTATAAATAAATTTGTTTATTATTATAGTAAGTTGCAGGTACAAATACCACAAAAAATTCAATTCACTTTAGAAATATTTGTGCCGGTCTGATTATGTTAAAGTATGACACTAAATTATATTATAATATTTTTCCGTTGTTCTATTGTACTATATACATATTAATAAGAAAATGAGGCAAATAAGAAGTTGAAATTGTCGTTATAATACGGTTCGCAAACATAATTAAGAAAATACTTATAAGTTTTAATATTAATAAATAATACCTTGAAAAAGACATATTTAGAAAACGTATAAAAATTAGAACGCAGCGCAAATTTCTCGTTTTCTAAATATGTCTTTTTCAATTTCCTAAGTGTGCGAATAACACTTTAATAAATGTTAAAATAAAATAATACTGCCTGACCTAATGGTAATGTCGCATTAGATTTAATTTCTAACATTGAAATTTATTACTTTCCTCCATTTATATAATATGTATACAGAGTACTTAATATCTAAATAGCCTCTATCGCAGTGAAACTCTAGAATTCATACACAACCTTGCCCGATACAGTTGCAAATGTATCTCACATACTTACATATTATTACAATTGTAGCGTAATCGATATTCTTCTAAACACCACGTTTCATCAAAACTTCTATATATTAAAAGAACAAAAGTATATATAACAAAATACATTTCGTTATTGGAACTTTAACGTATAAAAATTAGAACGCAGCGCAAATTTCTCGTTTTCTTTTTTTTTTTTTTTTTTTTTTTTTTTTTTTTTTTTTTTTTTTTTTTTTTTTTTTTTTTTTTTTTTTTTTTTTTTTTTTTTTTTTTTTTTTTTTTTTTTTTTTTTTTTTTTTTTTTTTTTTTTTTTTTTTTTTTTTTTTTTTTTTTTTTTTTTTTTTTTTTTTTTTTTTTTTTTTTTTTTTTTTTTTTTTTTTTTTTTTTTTTTTTTTTTTTTTTTTTTTTTTTTTTTTTTTTTTTTTTTTTTTTTTTTTTTTTTTTTTTTTTTTTTTTTTTTTTTTTTTTTTTTTTTTTTTTTTTTTTTTTTTTTTTTTTTTTTTTTTTTTTTTTTTTTTTTTTTTTTTTTTTTTTTTTTTTTTTTTTTTTTTTTTTTTTTTTTTTTTTTTTTTTTTTTTTTTTTTTTTTTTTTTTTTTTTTTTTTTTTTTTTTTTTTTTTTTTTTTTTTTTTTTTTTTTTTTTTTTTTTTTTTTTTTTTTTTTTTTTTTTTTTTTTTTTTTTTTTTTTTTTTTTTTTTTTTTTTTTTTTTTTTTTTTTTTTTTTTTTTTTTTTTTTTTTTTTTTTTTTTTTTTTTTTTTTTTTTTTTTTTTTTTTTTTTTTTTTTTTTTTTTTTTTTTTTTTTTTTTTTTTTTTTTTTTTTTTTTTTTTTTTTTTTTTTTTTTTTTTTTTTTTTTTTTTTTTTTTTTTTTTTTTTTTTTTTTTTTTTTTTTTTTTTTTTTTTTTTTTTTTTTTTTTTTTTTTTTTTTTTTTTTTTTTTTTTTTTTTTTTTTTTTTTTTTTTTTTTTTTTTTTTTTTTTTTTTTTTTTTTTTTTTTTTTTTTTTTTTTTTTTTTTTTTTTTTTTTTTTTTTTTTTTTTTTTTTTTTTTTTTTTTTTTTTTTTTTTTTTTTTTTTTTTTTTTTTTTTTTTTTTTTTTTTTTTTTTTTTTTTTTTTTTTTTTTTTTTTTTTTTTTTTTTTTTTTTTTTTTTTTTTTTTTTTTTTTTTTTTTTTTTTTTTTTTTTTTTTTTTTTTTTTTTTTTTTTTTTTTTTTTTTTTTTTTTTTTTTTTTTTTTTTTTTTTTTTTTTTTTTTTTTTTTTTTTTTTTTTTTTTTTTTTTTTTTTTTTTTTTTTTTTTTTTTTTTTTTTTTTTTTTTTTTTTTTTTTTTTTTTTTTTTTTTTTTTTTTTTTTTTTTTTTTTTTTTTTTTTTTTTTTTTTTTTTTTTTTTTTTTTTTTTTTTTTTTTTTTTTTTTTTTTTTTTTTTTTTTTTTTTTTTTTTTTTTTTTTTTTTTTTTTTTTTTTTTTTTTTTTTTTTTTTTTTTTTTTTTTTTTTTTTTTTTTTTTTTTTTTTTTTTTTTTTTTTTTTTTTTTTTTTTTTTTTTTTTTTTTTTTTTTTTTTTTTTTTTTTTTTTTTTTTTTTTTTTTTTTTTTTTTTTTTTTTTTTTTTTTTTTTTTTTTTTTTTTTTTTTTTTTTTTTTTTTTTTTTTTTTTTTTTTTTTTTTTTTTTTTTTTTTTTTTTTTTTTTTTTTTTTTTTTTTTTTTTTTTTTTTTTTTTTTTTTTTTTTTTTTTTTTTTTTTTTTTTTTTTTTTTTTTTTTTTTTTTTTTTTTTTTTTTTTTTTTTTTTTTTTTTTTTTTTTTTTTTTTTTTTTTTTTTTTTTTTTTTTTTTTTTTTTTTTTTTTTTTTTTTTTTTTTTTTTTTTTTTTTTTTTTTTTTTTTTTTTTTTTTTTTTTTTTTTTTTTTTTTTTTTTTTTTTTTTTTTTTTTTTTTTTTTTTTTTTTTTTTTTTTTTTTTTTTTTTTTTTTTTTTTTTTTTTTTTTTTTTTTTTTTTTTTTTTTTTTTTTTTTTTTTTTTTTTTTTTTTTTTTTTTTTTTTTTTTTTTTTTTTTTTTTTTTTTTTTTTTTTTTTTTTTTTTTTTTTTTTTTTTTTTTTTTTTTTTTTTTTTTTTTTTTTTTTTTTTTTTTTTTTTTTTTTTTTTTTTTTTTTTTTTTTTTTTTTTTTTTTTTTTTTTTTTTTTTTTTTTTTTTTTTTTTTTTTTTTTTTTTTTTTTTTTTTTTTTTTTTTTTTTTTTTTTTTTTTTTTTTTTTTTTTTTTTTTTTTTTTTTTTTTTTTTTTTTTTTTTTTTTTTTTTTTTTTTTTTTTTTTTTTTTTTTTTTTTTTTTTTTTTTTTTTTTTTTTTTTTTTTTTTTTTTTTTTTTTTTTTTTTTTTTTTTTTTTTTTTTTTTTTTTTTTTTTTTTTTTTTTTTTTTTTTTTTTTTTTTTTTTTTTTTTTTTTTTTTTTTTTTTTTTTTTTTTTTTTTTTTTTTTTTTTTTTTTTTTTTTTTTTTTTTTTTTTTTTTTTTTTTTTTTTTTTTTTTTTTTTTTTTTTTTTTTTTTTTTTTTTTTTTTTTTTTTTTTTTTTTTTTTTTTTTTTTTTTTTTTTTTTTTTTTTTTTTTTTTTTTTTTTTTTTTTTTTTTTTTTTTTTTTTTTTTTTTTTTTTTTTTTTTTTTTTTTTTTTTTTTTTTTTTTTTTTTTTTTTTTTTTTTTTTTTTTTTTTTTTTTTTTTTTTTTTTTTTTTTTTTTTTTTTTTTTTTTTTTTTTTTTTTTTTTTTTTTTTTTTTTTTTTTTTTTTTTTTTTTTTTTTTTTTTTTTTTTTTTTTTTTTTTTTTTTTTTTTTTTTTTTTTTTTTTTTTTTTTTTTTTTTTTTTTTTTTTTTTTTTTTTTTTTTTTTTTTTTTTTTTTTTTTTTTTTTTTTTTTTTTTTTTTTTTTTTTTTTTTTTTTTTTTTTTTTTTTTTTTTTTTTTTTTTTTTTTTTTTTTTTTTTTTTTTTTTTTTTTTTTTTTTTTTTTTTTTTTTTTTTTTTTTTTTTTTTTTTTTTTTTTTTTTTTTTTTTTTTTTTTTTTTTTTTTTTTTTTTTTTTTTTTTTTTTTTTTTTTTTTTTTTTTTTTTTTTTTTTTTTTTTTTTTTTTTTTTTTTTTTTTTTTTTTTTTTTTTTTTTTTTTTTTTTTTTTTTTTTTTTTTTTTTTTTTTTTTTTTTTTTTTTTTTTTTTTTTCTAAATATGTCTTTTTCGTTTAAGAGATATTTAATGTCAAAGTAAATTAAATTTTAAATACAGGTAAAGTTGATCAAACCTGCGCTGAAGTAGTAAAGGTGTGGCCCTGAATTCGCGTGACATTTAGATGTAGTTGGTAATTACTTTCTGATAAGACGACACGAATGATACAAACAGTTGTACTTCAATTTTAAATTGATTAAGAAAAATTAATAAAAGTGGAGGCAGACATATCGACCAAGGAAGTGGCAAAGTAATGTGACTAAGGTCTTAGACAATCGTGCACAATGAAAAAAAAAAAAACATCATACAAATTCAATTTTTTTACATATTAAACAGAATATTACAAAAAATCATCTATTACTTAGACTTATTACACAAAGTATACACTTTTAAATACTTAAAGTTAATCTACAATAACTGTATTGTTTACGGTAGTAATCGCTTCATCGCGACATTGCTTGTAAAACGGCCACAAAAAAAATTCAACCCAATTTAGCCTTTATTAACTGTACCCGAAGGTTGTTATATCGCTTTGCGTAGCTCTCCACCCATGTATGTAGAGAGGTTGCGAACGACGACTCAAATATCATTATTTATTCACGATAAGACTGGGAACATGCGCTTCTATTGGTTCGGTTTCGTGCCTTCAAAACACGTAATCCACTGGGTTGTCTTAATAAATATTTTTAAGGACAGTGAAATTCATCAGATAAGGTTTCTATTTGGACTAAAATAATAAGACAGGGTTTTTGAGTTGTCCAAAACTGTTGTTAAACACGATTTACATGGATTGTAGTACAATTGTCGTTAAGACCGAATGCGATGGTTACTGGTTCAGATCTGTTGCAATGAAAATTAATATTTGTATTACAAATGTTTATATTGCCTTATGTTAAATAAAAAGAGGCCATGGCGCAGTAGGATAGGGTCTGACTGTAAACTCGATTGGTTATCCGTTCAATTCCCACTCGGAGGAATGATTATATTTAAATTATTTTCATTCTACGCTCTGGTAAGAAGTCGCGGCGTTGAGTTTCGGCAGTCGACACGCAATGTCTCAGTTTGTAACAGTGGAAAACGTAGTGTCTTTACACTAGGTTCTCTCAGACTACTTTGTTGTGCGAATAAAAGTATTAATCTGCAAAAGTATTAATCTGCAGTTTATCTAGAACACAAAGCACACGATATCTCTTAACAGATTAGGAGTGGAGAACGGAGTAAATTATAACTAGACTTACCTAATAATATGTAAAAATTTGTGTAAAGACAAAAAAATGAAAAGGTCAATTTAAATGGCATATATAATGTTCTATTTATTACACTTTGGTCATGGAGATGTTTTTTTAAATTATTGTAGGCGTATAATGGCGGTTAGGTCCCGGTCGACCATCACTTGTCCTGTTTAAAATAAAAATACCTATTCAAGTTCTGCATCAATGAACATACAATACTGTTTGGGATAAATCAGTCGTGCGGTTTTTACCTTATTCACATATTACACAGTATATACTATATTTTAAACAAAGAAATAAGCTAATTTCTATTTGGTTAAGTTATTAACTGAATTTATGTATAGTTTCAGCTTCTTAATGTACAGGAGAAAGATTTTTTGTTTTTTATAGTATCATACTTTTTTCCGCATAGTCAGAGAGAACCTAGTGTCAAGACATTCCGCTTTACATTCTCTACCCGCAATCTAGACATCGCGTGACATCTCAACTCCTCATTTTCTTGTCTTAAGTACCAGAGCGGAGAAATTAAAATATTTAAAATATATTGATTATCTAGAGTGGCCACAAGCAATCATGTTTAAAATCAGCCCTCTGCGCTACTATTGCATCAATATTATTATATATTTCTACGAATTATAATTAATTCTTGTAGTCTTTGAGTAAATAACACATATATTTATACTCTATATAGTGGACATTTATAGCTAATACTCAGCTAATACAAATCGATTATGAATCGTGTCTTACCAATCAGAATAAGGTTTCCCTTATTTGTTTTTAGCATTCTTTCTTTAGACAACTTTTATTTCCTACTATTAAATATACAAAGAAGTTATTAGTAATTAAATATACATATATTTAAAACGATTAATGATAAGAACATAAAAATGATTTAATCTATATATTTTTATTTGCAAGAGTGTTCAAGCGATACATTTTAATTGACATTTGAATATAGTTTTGTAAATATTTATTATAATTATAAAGTAAACACATTATTTAAACCTCTGTTTTGTTTTGTTTTACCTACACACGGCTTGTTTGTAGAATACCGCTAGTAGATGTATAGATTAGTTTGCTATTTGAATTTGTCTGTCTATACGTACGTTTGTGGCTTTATTATTATATTATTATGATTTTTATTATTTTTATGACATATTTTCATTTGTGTTTTATTTTATTTCTTGTAAGGAAATCACTTATTATAACTCCAATCAAGTTTCCACAAATTACTAATCTGTGAAATACATATTATGTATTTATTGAACTTCTTCTTACTAATTATTTTAATATATAGCAATTTGATTTGCCGATCTTACATTTTTTTTTTATTTGCAGGACCATTTCGAACTAGTAACCATTGATGGAAGGAAAGGCAATGTTAGCAAAATATGATTTCACAACGTTTAATATTGTTTAAATATGATACATAAAGATATACAATAATCGTATACTTGTACGAAGCGCCGTACGACCTTGTCTGTGTTTATCTGTAAGTCAATTACAGAATGCAATACATACCACTTAGATTAGAATACTGAAAATAATTAAAATCTAAGTTTACATTTATTATATACTACGAATGTTATTTTAATCGTTTGAACGGAGAAGCATGGAGAGCGGAGTGTTATGAGTTTATGACACTGGGTTCTCATTGCCTCCACCGATGCGGGAAAAGTCTGTGTTTTTTGTCTTTATAATGTTATAATCGTTGAATGATTGTTTTTAAATTGCATCATAATAAACAGATATCATAAAATTAGTAATTCGCTAGTTAAAAAAATGTGTAATTCTTAAAATTAGAAAAATATTCTTTTTGATTTTCGTAATATAATTGTATTGAAATGATTCATTTTCTTTTCTAGGTACTAGAGCTTTCCTTGAAATTAATTAATACGAAACCGAGTAAGTTGTCCTTGATCTCATTATTTACGGTTAATATAAATATTCTGTATAACTAAATTCAGCTTACTGTTAAATAATACCGATGTTTATGTCCCTTTAAAATAATTAAAATTCAAATACAACGAGCTATAAAGTAACTCTTTGCTAAATTCTCTGTAAGTTCTTACATAAAATAAGATGTAGCTTCCAATAATCGAATGTGTAACCAGATTTGACCCTTGATTCAATTGCACCTACTGTAACAAAATAACATCGCCCCTACTCATCAAAACCTGAGTTTAACTTAAATGGCTGCTAAGCATCCTCCGTCTCTGTTACTTATATATTACATCAATATCACAAGAAAGAGATAAAACACTGTCGTACGAATCTACTATCTAATTACATAATAAATAGGACGATACGTATTTAGTATCATGCTATAAAAATGTTCAATTACAAAAATCTTATACTAAATTAAAATTCTAATTTTGCAATTCATCTAAATCATTATTTACGTATATTTCACCTGCCGTTCGAAATTAAACCATTCTATATTGTATATAAGGTTTATTTTAATTATTAATAGTAAATCGCTTCAGATATGCTATCTAATAAACTAACTCATTTGTAATTTTGTATTACGTGCAACGCTGAAATTAGGTATCTGTGTAGTCGTCAGTACATTTCGATTTAGCCACTTCGGATAGATCAATATTGGTGTTATTCAATTTTGTGTCAGTATTAGAATGTTCTCATTAAGTACACGTTAAATGAATATCTCTGATTTATTGATTTGATTGATATTGATAATGAAATTTAGTATATTATTGAAAGTATATATATATAATCATACTTGCATAATAAACGATTATGGCAATGAAATAACTATCCATCCACGTATATACGTCACAAACGTTTCACTACTTTAATTTATGTAAATAGATTGTTTAAGCTTTACTAAGCAATACATATAACTATTGAACTAACTGTTACACCCGCCACCTCCAGTACATGTCAAGGTCAAACCAGTATCATCTATACGCTTCGGCCAAGCAATTATTGCTATTGAGCCATCTGATATAACAAAATTAGATTATTTTGCCCGCCTTTAGATTATTTTGGTACATGGCCATTAACAGTGACATTATTCGAGAACTAATTAAGAGAATTTTGTAAGTAAACGATGTTTCTCAACGCTTCGGCCTTGACTCGTGTCGGTAATAGTGCGCGAACACCTCACTACAGTATTCCACCTCGATTATATATAATAGGACTGTATAGATTACCTTATATCCATTAGTGTATTTAAAACAATAGCCCAACAGCGCCGAAATGTATAAGTGATATTTGGTATTTGAAGTGTTGCGTTGGGGCCAGTGAGATAGCGGTGCGTGAATCGCTAGTGTACCGGGGGAATGACTGCGATAAACGACCTACTAAATGTTTTGTGCTAAAGTGGGTCGACCTCCTTACGGCTTCAATATTAGTAATTAAAGAATTTTGCTGTCCTGATGTACGTTAGTCATGGGCCGCCAAAATTCTACTATATTTCGCTTATTTTGGTCATTTTTCTATGTAATAGTAATTATATTATAATACACTGGTAATTACTTTATTCTATACTATAAACCCATATTTTTTATGTTAAATATGATATTAATATAACAAAATGATATATAAGTTTTTTGTATTTATATGTGTAACTGTTGACTTTTGAGTTGTGAGCAGCCTAATTTTTTCGCCGCATAGCTAGTCAGAGAGTATAGAATAGTCAGAGAGAACGTGGTGTCAAAACAGTCATTTCTCCAATTTTTGTCTGAACCGAATATATAATAAATTGAAAACGTAATAAAAAATTATACCTTTAAAAAAAATACTGCACGTTAAATCTAACCTGTATAATGTAAAATATAATACGTTTTTTTATTGACATTACATAAATCCCTTAAACAAATATGTATATTATAAGCTATACGATTTCAATTTCGAGTGTGAGTGTAGTTCCTTGACATATTTAAGCTCAATGTTACGAACGCGAAACGTTCAAAACTGAGCATTTCCATTGTTGATGAATTAAAAATGAAATATAAACTCAACATTCACTATCTATTTTTTACTTTAAATTGTACTAACGATATTGAAACAAATGGCGCCGTTGAGTTCCACCATTCAGTAGCTATGTATCGAATTCGGGCGTAGAGTGTACTGAGTGTCTTGTCACTAACTTCTCCCTGACTCTTCAATGCGGAAAAAAGTGTGAAGTTGTTTAGTACTGTATAAAAATAGCTTCATCAATCTTACAATGTTTATTTAGCTGTAACTACTTATTTGTATTGGTAATAAATATATAACAATAAATTGGGTTATGTATATAATTCGAATTTTTAAATTCTAAAGCTTTGTCGTGTAAATAAAGTTAAAAAGTCAATATTAGCACTTATGTGGAATAGTATAACATTTTGTTACAGCTATGTACAGTACTTTAAAAATAATCATTATTCCGCGCGGGAATCGAGCCCACAACCAGTCGCGTTTACAGTAAGGCGCTGTCCCACTGCGCCCCGATGGCCTCTGTATGTCTTGCGATATATAAATTTTCTAAGATCAACCCCACATAAACACGTAAAATCATATCAACACAATTTATGAGGTCGTCAACACTCTCCGAATGGTATAAATGTAAAACAATTCAGTTTTATAACCGCTAGTGATAATCATTTGAAATAAAAATGGTTCGGTCGCAGACGGGCTTGTTCAACTACAGATTATATAATATTGCCTCGTGCTGTCGAGCCATTTATTATTTTGCATATTCCTCTTTAGTATGTACGTTTGTGTATATCTGAGTAGTGTAACCTATAGAAATAATATTTGAAATATTTAATATATATATATATATATATATATATATATATATATGTTTCACTTGGTTTTAAGAAATTGCCTCAATAATGTTATTATTAAAGCTTTTTTTTTGCAAATCACAAGCGATCATTATTATTATTGTAACCTTATAGTAAAATATTTAACAATTCCGTTTCATATTAAAGCCACGAGAAAGATTAAAGAGATAGCCCTGTAATAAATATTCAAATTGATAGTCCGTGGCAAACAGTAAATACCTTAAAGTTTATAGTTGTAAAACGAATGCGTGAAATTGAGAGAGCGTGAACAAATTTAAACGTTTCTTGTGTATATGCTATAAATGTTTGATTTGAAAATGTGGAAAAGAATTTATTAATTTAAGATGAGTACTAGTCTCTGACTGTAAATGGGTTAGGGGTTCGATCCGAGGGAATCATTTTTTTTTAACTATTTTCATATCCCTATAAGGCGAAGATGTTAATAAAAACGCGGTGTTTAGAGCTGCCACTTGTTTGAAGCTGAAATAAAAGTAAAAAATTAAAATGTATAGACATCACAGCTTGGGTATTTAATATAAAATTAGTTTATTTTTTAAATATTATCAATAAATAGCTTTTTCAGATAAAAGTCACAAAACGATAAGATATCAGTATTATATACGATATTTAATAATCTGTGCGGCACGTGTCTACTCCACCATGCTGGGTACATGTGTATGTATGAAAAAACAAACGTTACGGCCCTTTGTTTTCCTAAAGAAAGAGACGGCTCGATCATTCGCTTCAAAAGCTTAAGCAGTGGTTACGAAAAATATTTTGTATTTCGAAGTCTTATTTTTAACTTATTACCTATGTATTTAATCCAAAAAGAGCAATATTAATTAATTATACATTTAAATATAACGTTTAGATATGAAGTTGTAAAACATTTTATCCTTAGCTATAGCTTTTATCCCGTTTTGAGCTTTACCTAGTTTAGAATGTATTTGGCGCTGTAATGATCTGTGTACAGCGAAGCAAGGTGGATGACGAAAATAGAGGGCGGGGTTACCCCGCGCAATGAATAACAAAATCAAAGGCAAATAGGCGCCGAAAGTATCCCGTATTAAACATAGGGACATCTAACGTTGATTATAATGTACGGGACATATTTAATATACTCTTATAATAAAATTTACTTATATAATTTAAATAAATTAAAAACAAATGGTGTTTCATTAAAAAAAAAAATTCTTGCGTTACTCAAAAATATAATGGTATGTATTCATTTTTATATATTTTTTTTCACAAATATCTAAATACTGGCAATACTTTGATAATACTATCTGAAATACAGTAAAGCCCAACAGTCATATACTTAATAGAATATATATTTATAAATTATAAGAAATTGAATCTTTTTTTATTTAAAAGTAGCAGCTCTGAACAAAAAGACAATTATCATTGCAGATTTAAAATGCCATGGTAAATACATCGATGCGTTTCTTCCATAAGGGCCCTTAGCTCTTGAAAACCCCGTCATTCCTGTGGGAAAGGGGTCTGAGAGGGGATTCACAACGCCTAACACATTTTCCTTCATATTCATAGCGAATAGCTTGAACTCTTTATGAAAGAATCGAGTGCAGAAATTTTACGAAAATATGTTTTAGTTTCATTTTATCAAAGAAAAACTTACTTAAATTTAAACCGTATGTAAATTTTAGCTTTTATTTAGAATAAGTATCTAAATACAAGGTATGTCAATATTATATGACATAGCCTCGTAGTACATATATGCCGCAATATTTAACGACCACGCAAGCGAAAGCTATATTTAATAACATTATTTTATATCAAACGTGCATCTGTTCCATAAACCACTGTCTATTTCGCTATAAAATGTGTAAAGCCAACGAAATGTAATATTGATGTGTTGACTTTCACAAATATGTCATTTTATCTGTACATGGATATTTTAAAAACATATTTAGAAAACCTATAAAAATTTGAACGCAGCGGGATTTGAACCCGCGCCTCTTGAAAACCGTTCAAGTTGAACTTGATATAGTTTTCTAAATATGTATTTTTCAATTTCCTTAGTGTGCGAAAAACACTTTAAAAAAATTAAAAAAAAATGGATATTTTAATTCAGATTTTTTTTTAATAGCAGTGTCTTGACACTGGGGTCCCTTTGCATACTTAGCTATATGAGAAACAGGGTGACGCTAATAAATAATAATCTAAAGACATATGACAAACAGTAGCGTATATATTTTTGTCTACATAAATAAAAAATATGTAACGCATAGAATTAAAACTATACAATGGAAATTGTACTCAAAAAGATGTTATTTTATACATACGTTATAAGAGCTAAATACAAAGTAAAATTACTTTTTCCAAGCTTTAGGTATTTATTAAATAAATGTAAAAAATTAATACGCAATTAAATGTCACAAGTCAGTGTATTCGACGAAGATTTTTGAGTTGAGTTATTACTAGAAAAATATTCTGACATCCTTTTGCATGCATATATCACTTGATTTTCTTTCTGAATAATTTTACATTAGTACTCGACAGAAATATGTACGCCTTATTAAGATATACGAGACTTATTAGTCAAGTTATGAACTTATCCCCTAAAATTGATAACAAACTATTGTTTCACAAGTTCCTTATTTACTTGTTTATCACATTAATTAGCTCAAAGATTTACTAAACTCTGAAATACATTTGAAAAAAAAAACAAAATAATTAACTTACCATGACTTAAGCCATGTAAATATTAGATTTAAATATTAATTATATATAGATATATGTTTATAATAATAATATTATGTTTTTATAATAATCATAATCACAATCTGACCATAGCGTCCATAATTAAATAACTATTTTAAATACAGTTTTATCAACATTACTCTAATCTATCAATGTTAGAAAATCTTGCAAAGCTGTTTTGAAGCTCTTCGTGATATCCGATTTGTTAGAACATTAGCACATGGTTTTGGTTCTGATGACAGTACAGTATTTTTGAAGCATGAATTAGACAATATTTGCTGAGATGACCAGGGTATAGAAAAAATAATTTTTATCGTAAAAGTTTTTTTAATTAATTTATTATTTACTATGAATACTTATCGTATCTATATACATATTGTCTTGAAAGTATAATGTATGCATATTTAACCAATTAAGAACTGTTGATCACAGTTAACATATATACTTGTCAAAAATATATTTTAATTTTTGTCTAATGTTCTAATGTATTGTGATAATAGCGTTATTTACAAAAATATATTAATTATTATTCATATAATATTTGATATCGATAGACAGACAGGGCAGTGTTTGACTCTTAAACACGATGTTTTTTTGTTCGATCCCAAATAAGGGGAAATATATTTCAATTATTTTTGTGTCTCGACTCTAGTAAGACAAGGAGCGGCGCTTACTTCCGCCACTCTTACACGCAATGTCTCTAATTCGGACGGAAGAAGGAGTGCTTTGACACTATTTTCTCTATACCTACGCTGCAAGAAGAGTGAAGATATAAAATATATTGAAAAAATATCACATGTTTTAAAGTTCAATTAGCAAGTACATTCTCAATAGTAATCGAAATCATTTAAGGAAACAACCCTATTGTGTAATTCCAACATTCGATATCCAAAGGGACGAAAGACGTAATTAATCGAGCAACTTCTGTCACTACCCCGTGCGTCTCCCTCAACTGCAAACTCATAGCGGACGGGGGCAAGTGAAATGTGCCCCTAATTTTGCTAACACCATTATATATTTATAACAATTTAAACTATATTTATAAAGTTATAAAGTTCAATTTGTTACACACTCACAGTTTCCAAAGCAAAGGGCACTTTATCAAATACATAATTGCAGGGGATTGTGGTTATTAACCATTGACAATCAAATTATTGAATATTATATTGATTAGATACTATTGTTTGGAAATATTACACATACACATACAGTAAAGTATTATATGCTTTGTAATTTAAAACTTTCTTTTTTCGAGGTAAGGATTTAAAATATTACGATAGGTTTCTTCTTACAAGCGTATATTATTGCCTATTTATAAAAGCTATTTGCGATTACATTCTACATATGATTATGATTGCTTGTTTCGTGATTTGAACAATACAATCGTTCGTTTCCAAATAAAAAAACATATTTGGCTTGAAATATGCATAATAAGCGTATAATAATATCTGTCTACTGATTACGATAGAATTTTTCTGTCCCACAATCGCATGATAAGATAAAAGAGTCAACGTTCGCTCAAATAAACCGTGATAAAGTATATGGCAATAGTCCAATGTGTCCGGTTAATCCTTGCATAACAAGTAACTTGAGACTGCCCGCCATTTTCAAGGATTCCCTCGCCTTACGTTCGTACTGCCACCTTTGAAGTGAAGCTATAGTTGATGAAAAACGTTTCCCATTTATTTTACTACAGGAAAAAACATCCTTTATAAAGCCATCGAAATCTGAAAACATATATTTTTCCATCATATATTTACAGCTACCAATGTATCGAAAAACTAAACAGAGAGGCACTTCTTCGATTTACAAACGTTTATTGGTTTGTGTATATTTCGTCAAAACTATTTTCGTCGTATATAAATTGGTTTAGCCCTAAAATTGCAATGCGCACCAAATGTATATTGAAGATAGCGTGTGGCACATTTTTTTAAATGTATAGTTAAAAACAATCACAGTTAACTATAATATTAAATGAGATTTTAAAATAATTATGCTAATATTTGGTTAAACAAAGTTATTCAGAGGCCACCGAGGCGCAGTTGGACAGCGTCTGATTGTGTAAGCGCGTTTGGTTGGGGGTTCGATTCCCACTTGGGTACTTAAGACAAAGCACTCGACAGAAATATTTAAATTTCAGGCGGAAAGTGGAAAATGGAGTGTCTTGATACTAGGTCCTCTCTGACTACCCTACTGTGAGGTAAAAAGCGTAAAGAAATAAATACTATCATTCGAACATTGAATGAAATAACGACGCTCATTAGAAGTGCTTTAGTACCTTTGCATACTTTATAACAAAGGCTCTTGAGCTACTGTTGTGTAAGTAGTGTTTTATTTGAATAATCATTGTATATAAACAAAGCAGGGACACTGATAAATATATAGTTTTTGCATATTTAGATTAATAATATATATTTTTTAATTAAAAATAACACACAAAGTTTCGATTTTGGGCGGAAAGTGGAGAACGGAGTATCTTGACACTATTCTCTGACAGGAAACATCGTGAAGCTGCTAAATAATATTATATTTGTATGTTGTAATTTTTATGCATCTAAAAATATACGACTAGATATGTATGGAAACCAAACATGTGTATTATAAACATGCTTCCTCGAAGTGGATTTGTGAATTCATAATTATCAAGTACAGCCTGAAGCAGGTGAAAAGAGCAGCTTCACGCTTTTTCCCGCATAGCAGGGTGCTCAGAGAGAACCTAGTGTCAATACATTCCGTTCTCCACATTCAGTCTGAAATAACCTAAAATATAACTTATATTTCAACTCATAATTATTATATATAATGGAACTAATTCAATTGTTACGAACGTTCCATAGAATCCTGTAGCAAATTCTTATATTGTAAGTCATTAAACTCGGTACGTATAACGGTCCGGCCTGTGCCGCGCTCGGGTCGGGAATGTTGCTGTTACTTTACGAACTTCGAACGCGACCAACGCATTGTATTAGGTTGATCCCACACATATAGGACAAAAATACTACATATTATTGCCAAAATAAAAAAAAAACGGTCATTATTCAATTATTGCAAATATTAAAAAATTCAAATAATATGTAATTTGTCATCTAACAAAAGAACAATAAGTATTTATTTTACCAGCTATTAGATTTGTACATTTCCATGCCAATTGAATAATTTCGACAGATTTTTATTGTCTGTAGTGGCATCTACAGAACTAGAGATGAAAACACCTCTAGTTCTCTAGATGCCAACGATTTTAGGTAAAATGATTCGCTAAATAACTATGCAAACGTCATCACAACGTTTTGTCTATAGATATGTGTCTAATGATGTATTGCGTATTAAATTCGTGCCAGTATTATAGCATGTAGAATAAAAATTGAATTGATGCTATAAACTGGTACGATGACTCGTATAGCAAAACATGGTAAAATATAATAACAGATTTAAAAAAAATTGTAGTTAGGCTAAAGGATTAACCAAGCTTGAACGCATTGTACGCGGAGAAAGCGTACGGTTTCAATAATACAGGTAAATTTAACCATACGCATGAAGGGCGCTTTTACTGTAGCTACTGGCAGACAGCCATCTTTTTAAAAGCAACGCTCAAATTAGTATTCTACGTGATTTTGCACGCTCAATCAAAAGAGGTTTTAATCTATGTTATATAAGTATTTAAATTTATTCCACTAACATTTAGCGTTCAGTGCAATCACGTCACAAAATCGTGATAACTTTTCTATAATTGTGAAGATACACACAAACACATGCCCCACTTCGGTCGCCGCATCGATTTTAAAAATAGAATGTTAGTGCGTTTTCGATGCTCGTCTCTACTGCGATAAAATATGCTCATTACTTTTACCTTATTAATAACGTCGAGTAGAGTTTCGCGGTCCTTGTCTCGCTCTAGCGACTTTGTTTGTCGGAGAGTGTGACAGAAGATCGTTTGGTTAGTCTGTTGTTATTAGCGTTTATTGATAAGGCCGCTAATATTTTGACCTTTATTTGTATGAAATAGAGTTTAATATAGCACGCGTGTGCGTAGGCAGAGGGCACTTTGCACGGTACGGTTTAATGGAAGGATGGGATGGAACGTAGACGCTGTTGTCCTGGGATTGAATTTGGAATTTCAATTAAAATTAAAATTTGGAAAACTAGATATAGGAGTGACATTTAAAAAATTTATTTATAAATTATTTATCTAAAATCGGTTATCGAAATAATAATGTCTCTACATATAGATTGTATTATTGCATAATAAGACTCTTTTTATTGTTCTTCTCAAATATTCATGTTTCCATGTCACATTTAGATAAACATTTATTATAAGGAATATACAAATAAGTAGAATTTTAACCATTTTTATCTGTATTACGTGTAAGAACTGTGTTAGCTAACGAAACCAGTTCCGCGGCGAGGCGCAGCGGCGAGTGCCGCATTAATAATAAATCACTAGATGTAGGGAAGTCCTAATATAGTATATTTGTCTTGAAACTTTTTACTTCTCACCAAAATTATTAGATCAACAAATTCACAATCACTTCTATCTTTAATGAACCATCTCATAAGCTAATTTTAACTATACACTATCGAGCCAGATAAAGCTCGTGAAAACACGCCAAGATTAGCAAAATTGAGATATAAAACAAATGCTCTTTTCACATCTCGACATTGGCCTAAATACTACAATTGTCCAAATTTTGTGAGTGAGTTTCTGCACTCTTTCTGTTTTTATTATACAGCCTAGTTATTACGTAATCAATTTAGTTTATATGATATATTTAATTATTATAAATAAACAATGTAATATAAGTAACGAGTTATGAAACACTTATTGCAATAAAACAATGAAAACCATATATGATTTTTTTACAACAACATTACAACCAAATTAGCTATGAAAAATAGTGAGTATTTCTTTAATTTTATTTAATATAGTTTTTTAGTACTTTGGGAATATAATAAGTCTTCTTTTTAAATAATCGAGAAACTTACAATATATGGAGTGATTGACAGTATAGATTTTTGTATCTAAAATGCCGTTACAGGCTCCAAAAGTAGGTACTAACATGTCACGTTTTACCATTTTAGTAGACTATATTCAAAATGAACTTAGCACTTAAAGTTGTTTAAATAATTAAAAAATTAAATAACAAATAACACTACTAGATGTTTTGTTTTGAAACATAACATATAATAAATAACCTCAATAGCGGCTCTGCTTTAATACTGTTTAAAACCTCTAAATCTAATCTAAAGTATATAATAATTGTTTTAAGGTTTATGTTACAGATGAAACATCCAAAGTGTTTTCCTTTTTTAATTTGTTTTTAAATATTATTTACTAAATGAAATTATGAGCGAAACCAAAAGCAAGCCGCTTATGCTTCTACATACATGTAATTGGTCCCAGCAGCACTTGGTTCGCACAAGCATTTTATTCTATGTAAACCTCATTGATTGATTGTAAATGAATGCAAACTTAAAAATTTTAGATGAGTGTAATTTTAAACCTGATACTGATACTGATATATATATATATATATATTTTATTTATTTCAATTTATTAAAAATGTTGACAACGACAGATAATATAATTATATTAACAAAATTGTGTGTTAAGTAAAGATTACTATGATGCATACAGATTACAAAACAAAGATGGCTGCGCACAAAAGCGAGGCGTACCTTTTGAGGGAGACTTCGCTCGAGTAAATATGTACAGTATTAGATGCATGAAATGTTTACTTACTTACAATTTTTTTAAATTTCTTGTCTGCGGTTGTTGAAATAAACAGTTTAAAATGTACATACATTATATATGTTGCATAATTAAATAACAATTCATTTAATGTTGATAATGCTGTGATTTATTTTTTAAAACAATATAAATTTTAAAATTTAAATGATTATTTAATTTACATATTGTATTTAACATTCAAAGTAATTAACATATTTATCTCAATTGAAGAAAATTAACGGATTAATTTAAAAAAAAAAATTGCAAAAAAAACCTTTGTCTGTTACGTACATGTCAAGAATTAAGCGGAAGCAACATACTTTGATATTGTGAGTTTGTTTCATACTTAGAGCTTAAAAATATAAATTATTCTGCAAGTTCATTTGTTGATGGCATAAATTGTTTTATATTTTATTGATATTATACGTATAGTTTACTATCTAATTATAATATTGTTCTGTTCTTGATCTACCAGTGAAGTGAACTGAAAAAATATAAATGTCAATAACAACCAACGCATATGCTTTTATTGAACTCACGCTGTGTTCTCGTTTCAGTCCGGAACCAATTATTTTAAATAATATTTTTTAACAGGCCATCGGGGCGCAGTGGTGTAGTGTCTGGCTGTAATCGTGATTGGTTGTGGGTTCGATTGCTCGCTGACGAAGCGTTCATCTCTCGTCCCACGGCGGATCCAGGACCTAGTCCTCTGTCCATGATGTGCCTTCGCCATCCAACCACTCGCTGGAACAATCATAATTGAATTATACTTTATTATTAGTAAAAAGCGTAAAGCTGAAACAAAAGTGTAATTATAAATACAAGGTCTGGTAAACGGGTAACTTCTTAATAAAATGTTATGCATTACCTTAAGATGCTAAAGCTTTGTGTTCACTTTTGTGTATATCTTCACAAGCGTTACATGCTTCCTCCACTATTTTTTATTTTCGCTCTGTAGTAGAAGGGTTCTTTTTCACTTAGAATTACGCCTACACTCTATAATCTAAAAATCTTTTGCATACATTATGAGACTGCATAAAGAAAATAGATTTGAAAATAAAGGACAATAAAATAAACCAGGAAAAATAAAGTAGAGGCTATTGTACAATTTGATTGGTACAATTTGACAGTCTCTAAGTGATGGTTGTGTGTTTGATTCTTACGGGGCAATAATTATATTTAAATTATATTTATTTCTCCGCTTAAGTGAAAAAACAAAATAGGCAGCGTTGAGTTGCGCCACTAAATACGCAAGTCTCGGCTTCGGGCGGAAGTGTTTGCAAACAGATAAAATATAAAAAAAATCGTAATTCTATTTATGTTTTAAATACTTCATTTAATAAGTATAAGATGATTATATTTACTCGAGATTGTGTAACTTTACGTAGCCGAAAGATAACTTTTTCATTAATGTCTCGTATTCAATTTCTCTTACCGAAAGAGTAACTAATTATAAAAGTTTATTTCCGGTGAGCTCAAGCCATGTTTTAATATATTATTTAAACAATATTTTTATCTCAAGATTGTAATGAGTGGCAAACTTTTACCATGTATAGTATTTCTATTTTAAATACTATTTATTTATTACGCCTCTTTGAAATCGAAAATGGGTGGCTTCCAATTCCGTTGCGTTATATTTTTATACGGTTTCCAAAAATAGTTTTTTAATATTTTTTAAACTGTTATTCGCACACTTAGGAAATTGAAAAAGACATATTTAGTTCAAATTTTTAGAAGTTTTCTATATATATATATATTTTTCAATGTTCTTCAATTTCTTAATTGTGTCAATAAAACTTGAAAAAAATGAAAAATATGAAAATAATTTGAATCGAACACACATTTAATGAAAATAATTTGAATCGAACACACTGTCGCGTTTATAGTCCGACTCTGGCCCACCACGCCACGATGGCGATTTATAATAATGCACTGTCCATTTACTATCATCTAACATAGAATTCCAATTCACAAGCGCGCGTTCAATACATCGCGTACGTTTTTGATGTAATCGCCTTGTTACGTTCAAAAAAACGCGACGGAGCGGGGAAAGTGACGCGCCAAGATCGTGAAAGGTACTCACTTAGACTATAACCAGGCTACACAGACCTGTTCCGAAGACTCGATCGCGATAGTCTATATAAAAAAGTTATTACCGTTAATCTACTGCGTGTTTAAATTAAATATTTGTAAATGAAAATAAATTGAGTTAAAAAATTACAATAAAAAAAACTTGTCACAATCGTCGCTGTTAAATATGCCTCGATTGACGCAACATTTGTGTTTTACAATGGCCATATATGGAGTTATGGATAGATGTTGGACAGGAGAGAACAAAGTTAATTAAAGATAAGTTACAGATTCTTTCTTTACCCCTTAATTGGGTATGAGTTGAATGAAGTTCATTCGGTTAGTACGAAGTGTAAAATATTATTACTAAAAATCTTACACTCTAAGTAAATCAACAAATACTTTCATTATATTCAAAATATTGAACTCAGTAATTGAAATAAATATCCATCAGATTCATTATTTATCTTATACTGAAGAGTCTGTGACTTTGTTGTAACGCGGAACTCATACAGCGTTGTACTGTAACCAATTTACGAGAGGTCAAGTTAATTTGGTCGCGGTACTTACGACACTGCTCCGAGTTCGAACTACTTTCGCGTAATTCTGAACCAAGATTCAAGCGTCCCAGTTAATAATTTTGATTTTTATTGTAAATAATATTGTACAATTGTTATGTTAACGTAATGAGAATTTGTAAAAGACATATTTAGAATACGTATAAAAATTTGAACACAGCGGAATTTGAACCCACGGCTCTCACCGCTAAGCCATGCGAGGTGCGGGTTCAAATTCCGCTGCGTTAAAAATTTTATACGTTTTCTTAATGTCTTTTTCAATTTCCTAAGAGTGCGATCAATACTTTAAAAAATGTTAAGAAAGTAACCAGGATTTGTTATAATGTACATTTTTAAAGTCATATTGAAGATTGTTTCGTAACGTCAAAAGAATGCTGTCAAGTATTCAAGTCACTTTTGAATACGTTTAGGATAGTATATTTTTTATTAGTATGATATTACAATATACCTAGTATATACTTAATATATGCTTATGTTAATAGATCTTCAGTGCCGTTAGGGCTTTAAATAAGATGGTGGATAAGGTGACAGAGCGTATAATCAATAAACATGAGTATATTATACCATCTGCTTACTTTTCTACATTAGCCATTGTTGCAGATAAAAACAAAAATGTATATGTATATTTGAATATAAATCCATGTTCATTAAAATGTATATATTCAACATATTCAACATAATGTAACAAAATTAAAAAAATCCGTATTAATTCACATTAAATTACCTATCCAGATGTAATCCATTCTCTCTCTCTCTCCGGGTCTAAATCATCTATACATATAAACTTGTTTTAATTTATAATAAATGTAATTCGCACAGCTTATTTAAAATACAACATACGTACATTTGATTCCATTCAATTAAATAGACAGCATTAGAATGAGCTATGTTGAATATACAGTTTCATATAACTCCGAGATCACAATAGCCTGGTGATTATGAACGAAATTGATACGCCAACGTAGCGACGGGCTATCTTTGTGTTGGAAGTATGCGAGATTAATATAAAGCCTCCAGCAACATCAATAAAAGTTAAATGGATTTCGATAATAACTTTTTTAAATTCAAAATGTATATACATGCTATTTTTGTGATTAACGTTGAAATTGTGAGAAGTAGTTTTTTTTTTGTTTTGTAAAATCGATAAAATAATTCTAAAGTAACGTAAGCCTGTGCTATTCTAGAGACAATAAATTATATATGTAATAATTTGGTGACTTATTTTAAATTCTAATTTACAGTTATGTGATATGCAGTTTTTTTTTATTTTATTCATTTTTAAATAGATATAAAAATTAACTTAAAAATAAATCAGTATCATATAATCATATACCTTTAAGGTAGCTTAAATAATTAAATATAAACAAGCCCTCCCTTCCATAGACGACCTGACATGCGTGGAAAATATAATAGAAAGAAGTGAGACATCAATAACTTGTCTCTTTTCACCATCCAAATGGGATAAGTTTTGGATATTCCTCATATAAATTGCTAGTTTAGAAGAAATATTAGATATTTGTACTTAGTATTCATTTAATTTGCTAACTTTGTAAGTATTATTCTCAAATAATCTTTGAAAAAGAAAAGGCTTCTTAAGTTCAAGTTAACTTTTTAAGCGATTTTCTTAACAATATAACAATTATTAGGAATTTAATGAACACATATTATTAAAACACACAATTAAGGTTTATGAAAATTATATATGAAGTGATATTATATATGAAATACAGTAAAAAAATATAGAGAATTTTATATGAAATTCAGTAAAAAAATATTCATACATAAGTACATATTTATATTGTGTATAACATGTGCTAACATGTACATATGAAACACGATAGTATGTTTGCGAAATTGCAATTCATCAAAAAAAAACCAGTGTACATTTCTAAAATATATTATTTCCATAAACTCAGAAGCCCAATTTACTAATGTAGATATAATTAGGGCTATAGATCTTTAAATGCTTAGTATAAAGTAGTCTTAAACGTGCATAATATTCAATTAAAACATACCAACCGACTCTGCCATTTTAATTAAATCTTCTTAGAAATTGTTAGTCGCGTACATTTCTTAAAAGTGTATATATATATATATTCTAGAAAATATTGCATCTTTTTGCATTTTTCACGCTAGGTACTTAGTAATATATAAACAAATTCTGTAACTATGACAATAGTGTTATTTGGTACTTTATTTACGAACAACTTCAAGCTTTGTGGCATTACTTATAATGAAGCTTTTGTGCCAATATTTTAAATCTAGATTTGATGTTTTACGAATTCATCATTGGTCCTTAATTCAAATGTGACAGACAGCCGTGTATTAATATTTAATGACTTTCACATTGTGCCTAAGATTTTTATCTATAATATTTAAGAATAATTAGTAAATGACAAAAACCCAATACAAAATATTGAGTCGCCTCAATATTTTGTATGCGTGGCGCAGTGGCACAGTGTCTGACTGTTAACGCGATTGATTCTGGGTTCGATTCTCGATCTAGTACCTAAGGCAAAGCGCTACGTTGAATTCGACCACTCAACACGCATGTCTTGATTTCGAGTGCAAAATAGAGAACGGAGTGTCTTGACTCTCTGTTATGCGACAAAAACGCAAAGCTGCAAAAAAGTTGTCAATCTGTTTTGATTATTTTCACAATATATTATCTAAAACTCTTATATATGTTGATCAGGTAAGTGAGTTAAATTGTAGAAAATGTTTCACATGCCACTGAAATAAATAAATGGCTATGTAATTAAAAACCTAAAGCAATTTGATAAATAATAGCAGAATGCTTGGCAAGTAGGCAGCACGATGGTCTATTACATTCCCACTGGCGCACAAAAGCCTACTTTTATAATGGGAGGGTTTGCAGCACAAACAACGGTGTTCTAATGCGGCATAAAGATAAACATACGTATACAAAACGACACATTTTTTGTTTATTATATTCTTCTTCAAACTCTTTATAAACTACTTGTCCAAAACTTTGAAACGTTTGATCTGCTTTATTTTATGGCGTGAGATTAAAGTTGGAACAATTTTATCCAGCTATCTTCTCTATGATTAAACTACCACGGTCGTAAATAACTTTCGGCAACCCGTCGTATGTATCGTAAACATTCCAATGTGTATAACTTTGTTCACTAAATGTGTCTGGGGCAAATTAATATATGAGAAGTTCAATTGAATCCTTTTTTCCGTCAAACGAACGCACCTGCCTCGCTCCCTCTCCCGGCCATCTTTGAAGCATCGTTATATAGTAGTCTTCGCAAACTCGTAAAGGCCCGAACGAACGTATTCACAGATGTCACCGCCGCTGCGTCCAACCAGTCGAGCGACTGATCCGGGCTTCTTTCTCGGACAAAGAAAACAGATTGAAATCGGTGCACGTGTTTACCGATTGCTCTGTAAAATATTTAACACTCGTTATCCCCACGCAACCAGTTCGCAGATCTATCCGGCCGTTGTAAACACCTACCAGGCCGCTTAATTTACAGTGTTAAAAATAATAGGCACCGATAAATTGTTTGTTGTCACTATTTCGTCGATTATTATATATTGATTAATTTTTTTTAACAATTCGTTAATCAATCATGTTTAGTCAGTGATAAAGTATTAATAAGTAATGTATATTTAAAAATTGTATAATAATTTAAAAAAAATTAGACTCACAAAACATAGAGCACTTGTTTGACAGAATTGAGAAGAATTGAAACACGTTTACATTACGACTCTTGTATTAAATAATAAGCCTTATCAAATTACGTTTAAAGTTTGATATAATAATTTGGGTCATAGAATATCAAGAGCTCGCCTAGTTTCAAAACCGATCCGAGGTCCTTAATCATGAACATACTCGTATCGTATAGCGGTGCGATGAAAACGCGAGGAATTACACTACGCCCGTCATGCTCCGCTATGTTTTGCAGCGGTCGTGTGTCGTTTTATTCTAACGTCTATTACGTAGGCCATAAAAGCTAAAACCTTTTGGTACGTACACTCAGTGATATAACCGGCTCTCTCTTTTAAAGGGACTTTTTGAATTTTTAATTCATTAGTACGCAGTTTATTTAAATGATTGAAACTGTCTATCAATACATAACTTATTACACTAATAGTCCTTCGAGTGCAATATTTGAAGGCAAAAATATTAAATAACACCTCTTTTTAAATATTAAACGTGAAAATGTACGAAAATAATGAACCTAGAGCTTAAAATTCAAGCATTAATTGAAATTTGACTTCGCAAAGGAAAATTAGTTTGGAATGTGAAAACTGGGTCTAAGTACAAAGAAAAGACCGGATAATGAATTAGGTCTACAGAACTGTTTTCTGATTATGTAGACGGTCAATACTAAGACACTGTAATTAAACAAATCGTAACATAAAATCGTAAAATTTTATATAGCTATATTTATATCAATATTTGAATTTAAAGTATATATTATGTATACGTTTTATTGACACCGTATAGTGCAGTTGACATTGACTTAACAAGGCGCCTGTCGGTTTGAAGCCCATATTATATTATATAATTGTTTCTCAGTGTGGTCAAACAAAAGTACGATTGAAGGTTCCGCCAATGCTTAAAGTGCTAATGGAGAATGAAGAGAACGGATTAAATTATCTGCAAAATATGAGGAATGTATAAAAAACAATAAAAGTATGGTTTATTTATTAGTAAATTTAATTTTTATTGATATTATAAAAAAAAATACTTCGAATTCACATTAAACAAATAATATAAATGCTGATATTTCTACGTAAATAAAGATATAGAAGGTAAAAGCAGCAAATGGAGTGACTCCGCGTCATGTAGTTTTCGCAAATAAAGACAATGACATATAGCCAGTGGAACCTAACGGAAGCAGACTGGAGAAATCTTTAACATATTTTAATTCATCTACACGAATATTAAACCTACAACTACTACTAAGGGTACTAACGGTGTAACTATTGTTCGTAGTGTTAAGTTGCTTGCTGGTTTACACTTTTCCCGCATAGCATAGTAGACAGAAAGATCCTAGTGTCAAGACACTCCGTTCTCCACACACTACTCTAAATTGAAATATTTATGTTGTTGAGTGGCGTAACTCAACGCCGCACCGTGTCTTGCCAGAGCGAGAAATGACAAAAATTTAATATTATCGTCCTCCAAGTGGGTATCGAACCCACATCCAAGCGTGTTCACAGTCGAACGCTGTCCCACTCAATAATACCACGAGTATATATTTCATTATACATATATTTGAAATAAGAGTTACTTATTAGACAGACAATTTAAAGTTTCTTTATTGTTATTTTAATACTTATTGCACTGTTCATTCTAAATTAGTAGGCGTAGTGGAATTACTTTAGACCAAATATTGCTTCAAAGCTTCTAAACTCGCTAATTACATAGATTATTTAAAATAAATGTTGCATAAAAGTCATTATTTATTACGTTATCTTTATATGATTATAAAAGTTTTTCAATCGGTTCCATTTTAAGATTCCTTACTTTGAAAAATTTAGACTCATTTGGCTTTTGTTTGAGAGCTTTGATTGAACTTTTATGTCTAACATTAGTATAATATACATATTATATAATAATTAATCCTTATTTCTACTTTAAGCTTCTTTACATATTTTACATTAAAACGGAGATAGTTATTTTACATAGCATTATATATCTGCATACATTAGTAAAAGTAATAAGAAAAAAATCAACAAATGCTCAACTTTTGAGTGTTACATTTTTCCCTACGTAATTCTTGTATTTGATTAGCACATCGAGCAGTCAGTAACCTCGCTAGACTGCCTTCAGGTCTAGACTGGTTCCAGACTGTAGATTGCACTAACTCACCCACATATTACTTATTGTGATCGATGTTTCAGTTTTATGTCAAATTTGAAAGCCACTTAACTTACTAGCTTAAATTTGTAATTAACGTTTATATTATTTATCTTTAATATTACATTGGTTTTATCTTTTCTAGTTATTAATTATTAAACAATCGATCTATACTTCTAAACTACTTTTATATAAGCCTTTCATATTCTAATCTTATATTACATTAACACTAATGAATTTTCTATTACGATCCACTTCAAAGGCAAACAAACTTTATTAAGAGAATTTTCAGAAAATTGTCTTATCAATCAATTAAGAAATAGCAAATTTAAAATATAATATCTTAAATCATCTAAGATAATAGTTACGGCTTTTATATATTATATTATATCAAATAGTTTCTTCAGCTATATCATATAACGAATTAACGAACAAAATATGAGAGGTTACTTTGGTTTAACATAGCTAATGTACTGGTCATTTTCTTCAGATTTTGTACAATGAAATAGTATTTAAATAAATAAATTGCTTATATGAATTTGGTTACTACTATAAACTTTTGCTTATAAGCAGCATATACATAATTAGTTTAGTCTTCTTAAGTGTAACTGATTGTGTTGTGAGCTTTTATTTTGTAAAAAAAAATAAGTTGAAATGTCAAAAAAGTATTTTCAAAATTAAATTAGTCTATATAAATAATTATTATTTCTTGATGTCACAATACTAATATGTGCGCTAAACATTTATAATTATTTTATTTATAAGACTATATATATATATATTTTATAGTTTACAATTAAAATAAAAGTATTGCTTAATATATTTCTTTTATATTTAAATAATTCAATTTGGTAATTCTGCATCTTTCTTTGTCTTATATTTTGCCATTATTTCTGATATTTGTTAAAATTATCTCAATTAATTTCAAATATGGTCTTACACAATTAAAACTGATATTTAAACAAGTGTCTTTTAAGGTAAATGCTATAAACGCAACCCCCATCATTGTTTAATTATACAAATTTAATCAGATATTTTCAACAACTATTTAATTACAGTTTGGGTCTGAACTCTGATAGTATGTTCTATCAAAAATGAGAAACGTTAAAAGGTTATTTTACCAGTTGCGTTTAACAAATTTTGAATTGAATTATAATTTCCATTATTTTGCTTTAATTTTAATAGATCATTGTGGCGCAGTGGGGCCGCGTCTGGCTCTAAAGGCAATGAGTTTAATTATTTTCATTTGTCCACTCTAGTGAACAAACAAAGCCCGGCGTTTAGTTAAGCCACTCAACACGCAATGTGCGGAAAATGAAAAATGGAGTGTCTTGACACTAGGTACTAACTTGAAGCTCTAAAAATAATATAATAAAGATTTAGTGACACGTTTATATAGAAAAATACATATTCGATTACTATGCTCCAAACTACGCGTTACGTAATATTACGATCCGATATTAAAAGAGGGACGTCGCCGATTTGCTTAGAACTTTATCACTAGAATTTCATTACTAAATGTGGTCCAATATCCAAGTTATGCATTATATTCATATTTGTTTCTTTTGTTCATTTGCATTATTAATAATTTACTAATCAATATATTAAATACATATGAAAGATCTGTGGCGCTTATTTTTAGTTAGAGACATATCACACTTATTATAGTAATACGTAAAGAAAGTTTTGTAGACTTTTTTTACATCAAAATTGTACGGAATATGTTTTTTGGCATACTTTATGTTTCTATGAAGAAAGAGTTCACAAAGCCATTATTTTTTATAATTATAGTTAAGAAATGCATCAAGTTATGAAAGAAATTATCACGTGGCTGACATACACTTTCGTATAAACATATAAGGTGTGAGCTTCTATTACGCAGCAACAGGTCGTAATGGATAACGTAACGAATATTGCACTATACAGTAATTTGTTTAAAATTGAACACCTGTATATAAGACAGTAATGTTTTTTTTTTATTTTAACAACTTAAACCTGCACTTTTCGTTTACAATCACATGTTAAAGACTGTTATAACCGATTTCTGTATGCTTGATACCGGCTATATACATTTCAAGTAATAAATCAATTACTGGGTCGTGTAAACTGTCTACAAATACTACGAGTAAAGATGATAAACAGCGGCCAAACATATCAACGGGCGTTTTTAAGCGACATTCGGTGTCATCCGGAATCCCAAAAGCGAGTCCGGCGGCCATAACTCTCTGAGATATAACAACTTTAAGGATGGTCGATTTTATTGCATACATATGTAAGAACGTGAAGGAATCTGGCAAAACTTAAGTATAGAGGATTTGAAAAAAAAGGCCATTTCTTTTACAGTTTCGCGGGATATTGAGAACCTGACGTCAATACTTTTCATCCAAAATTGAGTATTGAATGGTGGAATTGAACGCCACGCCTTGTATTATAAGATAGATGACATATTGATATGACAGAGTAGAAATAGAAAGCAATTAGAATCATTTAATTGTAATAATTTCCGAGTAAAGATAGAAGACACAATCGATCGCGTTTTCAAACTACTGTCGCACTGTACACGCTGGCCACGAATAATAATATAATGATTCGTGTTATAAAAAACTGTTCTACTGTTAATTATAATCGCAAAATATTATCAAGCTCTAAAGTTTGTTGTTTTTTCTTTTCTTATTGATTTGCATTTTTATTTTCATTTGAAAACAAATTAAACAGCATAAAAATACTACTGGAGTATTTATACAAATATATGTATAATAATTAATTAGCCTTTTACTAAACAAACAGTTTACTCTAGCTTTGGCTGATGTGTTTTTGTAATATGCTGTGCTCTCTATTGTAACGTACAAACTTTTAACTTCAGTATTAACATATAAACTTTAACTTCTCCCTTATGGAAATCCTTTAAAATTTTCTGATCGTGATGTTATACTTTGAGTTTATTTACTGAATACTTTCGAGTTTTATTACTGAAAATTGAGTTTTTAAATGAAATAAAAAATAAATATGTATAATAGTTTATTATTTTCCTTATTTCTACACACTTATTTTATATAGTTATGCATACTGACGATAAAAGATTTTTTTTTAAAGCTTCATGCTTTTTCCCGCATAGCAGGATAGTCAGGGAGAACATAGTGTCAAGATACTCGGTTCGTATGCAAGTATACAAGTGAATCTAGTTAGGGGCTTAAGTCCCTTGGGGTAATATTTTAAGCAATATACCTAAATCTTATAAATGTATTTTGCTAGTATCAACTTTACGCACTTTACGCATAGCATATTTCGTATTGCTGCCCTAAATTCTTATTGACTGCCAGAGCTTAACGCTGCACTTTATATTACGAGAGCGGGGAAAATAAATTAATTTTGCCACTCATCACATAATATTTCTTACAGTGAAAGTATATTAATATATTTGTTCATACTGCTATCTATCTAGATATAAAACATTGATTATTATAAGTACTGTGTTTTAATATATGCATAATTTTTTCCGTTATACTGTAGTGATTATTCGCTATAAATAATGTTAGCGATGTAGCGATATCTAGGCGCAGTGTAACTCCATTTCGCGCACGTGTTTACAGCTAGTGAGGAGGGAGGGCGGTACTTTGTGCGTGTCGCATGCATATATACATATAATTTAACTCTCCACTGTAAAATAATTCTAACATATCAAATATTGACTAACAACAAAGCTATCATTAGAATTCACATTTTACGGCACTATTTTTATGTCTATAGTAGCGCAATGGTTCAGTGCCTGACTGTAAGCGTTAGGTTGTAGGTACGATGCTAACTCATGAGAATTATTATATTTAAATTATTTTCGTTTTCCCATTTGTCAATTATACACAGTAATTATTAAATTAGTATATCACGATTTAACATCTATTTAAACTATAATGATATCTTAAATTATTGACGATTTATAAATTAATTGCTGTTTAACTGCAGTTAAGTAAAAAATATCTTTAATTTATTGTAAGGGCCATTATGAATAATTCGATTAGTGTATATATGAATTTAGAATCAGTTTTCTTCGCAGTATAGTTACTTAAAAATATATTACTTAAAAATCGTATGTATGATTTCATCTTGGTACACCGCTTAGCCGAGTTATTAATAATAACAAGAAATTCTTGTAACCCTGCCTAGAAGCTGAATTATTAACTTATATATATATAAATTATATAGTAAATCTGAAAGTTTGTATGTTTTGATAATTTTACTCAATTATGCTAAAATTGTAACAATAATTTGAATAGAGTTTTATATGCAAATAGTAAGAGAAGATATTAATGTTAACGAGAACTATCAAAAATAATGCAAGATTGCAGAAAGCTTACATTTTTGAGGATAATACATCATAATTAAATATATCAAATCTATACATATATTAAAAATGTAACTGGTCGCTGTCTGAACATGGAAGATATATGAAAAAAATATTATTTGGGCAATTCATCAATATAATAGAACTCAAAACAATGATTTTTAATTTCTCTGTTTGTCTCTGCCTATGCACGCTGACCTAAAAACCGCTAATCTGATTTAAATGTAGCTTTAAATTTTATTTTGTGGTAAACCTGCCTTAACATTTAGTGTTTATTTCATTCCAATCGCCATCATTTATATCAAATACCATAAACAATATTAAAATTGTAAATTTAAGCAAAGTTTGTGATTTAAGTGAGAACGCGGGTGGGCAAAAAAAGGTAGTGTGGTGTAGTATACGTAGGCGAAGCCGTGAGCGGGTCGCTAGGTAATAACATAAAAAGCACACACTAAAATACACTGTAATATATAGTGACATATATACGTTGCTAAGGCAACGTAGCGCTTATTTTGCGGAACTACGGGACTACTAGACTAGACTAGTTTATATTAAGCTAAAAAGTCAGCAATTAAGGAGATAAGTAGAAGACAAGTTAAATTCTAATAATTGATTTCAAAAAGATAGATAGTAACAAACTAAATGTATCAAATGATATTTAATGTTTGTATTTCAATAAATAAATACTTAAAAGTAAAACTATTCGTATACATACAAATGCAAATGTAGAACAAGGTTTATAAAACGCTATTATGTAAACAGTTTAATAAATATTTACAAACATGTGTTTGAATATCTCTAAAAGGTAACAATATTTAAAAACGGTTCATTTTAACTTTTCTTACAATTTTTTATGTTTTTAATTGAATAAATTATATTTAAAGGAAGGAGGAACACCATCAATTGTGTTGCCTTTAATTTCTTAACAAGGGTGTATCTCTTGTACTCATTAAATATAAATACTTAAACATATAAGCGACGTTGAGTTCGCTCGAATTCGGGCGGAAAATGGAGAAAGGAGTGTCTTGACACATGGTCCTCTCTACCCTGCTATGGGGGAAAAATGGTGAAGCTGTACTTGTACTTAACATATTGTGTATAACTTATTTATTATATTATTGTTACAATTCTGGTTAAATAATTTAAAATGAAGTACTCGAGTTCATATTACAATAATCTCGTTAACCAAAGGGTCGTAGCCTTTAGCGCTACCTATAATTTATTGATCAAATTCACGAAATGTACTATACATCTAGTGATTGAATTTTTGATTTGTAGACTTGCTATATAAAATTAACAAAGACAGAGAGAGCAATATAAACTAAGATCCTTTCAATGTTCAATTTACTGGCAAAATAGTATTATTTTAATACTAATAACTTTATTATATAAAATATTAATGCTGTCCAAAATTGCTATTTGAATTTATTTTTGTACATTGTCTATTTTCTTAACAAAAGCGTTGTTTGTCTGTTTGAGTTTCACCTCAGTAGAGGAAACATGGTCTCTAGAGGATAAGAACTCTATTACGTGTTGATTCATGTCTCAAAGCTTTACTCTACTCTACTTAACGTAATCCGAAATGTAGGAGCATTATAAATTACTAATTCTTTACAAGTTCACTCATTTTTAAGTCACAAGATGTATGACAGGCCTTTTTTTTTTAATTCATAATATTTTTAGTAGTTTAAAATGGTAATAAAAAGTTTATATGTATACAGTATTTAAGTACAAATGTTAGTGACTTCGTTCTCCACAATATATTGTAGTAAAAATTAAATAAAGATTTGATCGTGATTTATGGACACAATAACAAAGCCGCACCGCGTTGTTATTTATAAGCGGTTATATTAATTTACAATAATTCTAAATGTTGATTTATATAACATTTAAGAAACCAATCAATATTCTTACTTTCTCACTCATAAATCAGCTTTATTTAAAAGTCTACATATTATGTTTGTATACAATAAAAAATCATAGGTAAATATTGATTAAATTTTGACAGATGCCAAATAAATAATAATCTTTAATACATGACTGAGATTGAAACAAAAAAAACCATTTATTTAATATATTGTCAAAATAAAAGTATCTCTAACAAATATATTAGCGGTCAATTTGACGTTTTAAAGATGTCTCGTTAAGTTTTTTTGTTGCTTTATAAGTCTTGTACTTCGATTTCTTATAGGCAGGTGTTGAATTCGTTATCGAGTCGTTGACACTAAAACCATGTGACATTGAAGACTAAAAATAATCAGTTACATTGCTTTCAGCACTTCTATACGTTACGTTGCGCTTGGTTACTGGTTACTGCTGTTATAATTATATATTTAATATTATTCTTTAATATTTTTTCATATACCTTAAATTACTTCTTACTTATTTAACTGACTTTATCTAAAATTACAAAACCTAGGCCAGAATTCTATAAACACCATTGTACATGATTATATATGTAATAGTATGTATTAATAAAGTTCTATTTCAGTGTTGGCAGTAAAAATAAAGCTATTATTCATTCCTCTATCAATAACATTTGTGATGTTACAAATTAGAATAGTTCAGTAATTTCATCTTACAAATGCAAATACGATCATGTACGACAAATGAAGCGAATATTTGTAAATTAATACAATTACATCGATTTTTACGAGGGGCAAAATACATCGATTTTTATTGATTCTTTGTTTTTTTAAACGTGATTGTGATTAAACGAGTTGTAACTTACAACTTTGTTTGTGTGGACTATAAAATGTCAAATCCCATTATTTCCCGTTACTGTAGAAACTTTGAAGAACCCTCTTTCAGTGCTTCCCCACACTCCTCAAGGACTTACACACCAAATTTCAGCCTTCATTAACTTTACTCAGCTAGCAACGAGTTGTGTCTACATACTAGCTGTATCCGCGTAGAATTCTAAAACAATGGTAGTCTAAGTTATTTCTTATTACATGAGCTAGTCCCGATAAAATCGGTACAGCCGTTCCAGAGATTAGCCGGAACAAACAGACAGACAGACGGACAAAAATTGTACAAAATATTATTTTGGTACTTGTACCGTGTATACATACCATATGCATTTAGTAAAAAGCGGTTATTTCAATACAGACACTCCAATTTTTTTTATTTGTAAAAAAAATATGAATCGAGTTAGTATAGGTGTGTCTCAAAATTTTATTAAAGTTTGTTGAGTCATAAAACATTATTTTCCTATTTTGTTCATAAATACAAAACATACAAGTGGTACTAAAATATTTTGGAAATCCTTGCATTGTTTGTCGCTCAGGTAAAAAGGATTGTCTGTTATCTTCCCATCCAATCTGTTTAGATCTTTGTTGCGTCAAAATTTTCAAATAAAGTCCAGTTGTCACTAGTAGTAAATAAAATGTGTAAAAGACAATTTATTTTGCCAACTAATTTCACTACCCATTAAATTTATTTATTATATTACTCTGTCAAATTGTACAACTCTATTGTAATTCTTTTAAACTTGGTCAACGACCTTATAATGTTGTATGAATGTTTAACTTCACATATTACCCGAAATTAATATAGGCAGAATAATTTTGAACTGTTGCCTTTTAAAGATGAAGCAATAAAGAGTATCATTGTATGTATTACACGTTTTGAATATAAATGAATTCAATTAGAAGTAGCAGCCATTCGAAACGTTGACCAAAAATATCTCTTTATTAGAAGCTAATTGAATCTTAATGTGATTATAAATCGTTCACTGCGTCAAACTGTTGAGTATATCTGGAAATAGCTATCATATCTATCAGAAATCAATGTCAGTTGGAAAATATACACTATTTTATATTTATTACGCACTGTTTTAATGTTTCTAATTACGTATTCATGAATGAAATCTTACAACGGACGTAGGCACTTGGTTAATATAGATTTGAAGAATTAACCAAGTGTAGGAGTTTAAATCGTCGAACACAACAAGACCGCTGTGACTAATACAATAATGATAAGGCATGATGAGTCCCAGTCAGTATGTCACACAATTTACAATATAGTATAAAGAGTATATATTATATTTATATATATTTCTGTATATGTGTAAGTACTTTATATTTACTTTTACAGCCGAAAATAGATCTATCCTAATAATGGTTCTAAGAGTTTGACTGTATATAGAGGAATCGTTATTAATATTCCAAGGTAATGAAATTATTTTAGCGGGACTACATGTATATCTAAACTTTTTGATAAGGATATGAAATTCCTAACTCTCTTTCTATATCTAGAAAAAAACCTTTGACACAGTCTCTATTCGTATTCTGTTGCAAAAGCTTAAAGTATTGGTGTTAATGGCACTCTGCTGGTATTGTTTAAGAATTGCGGGATTATATAAGTGGCGATTCCTGTGTAAGCTTTGGTGTCCCACAAAGGAGCGTCTTGGGACCCACCTTATTTCTAGTTTATATTTAAAGACTAACTAAATCTAAAAGTTGAAAATGGTCAAGTCTTACACAGATACCGCAATCCAATCAATTTATTTAGACTCCTCATGAAAAACCGTAAAATGGCTCACGAGCCACGTGAAGGAAGGACATCTTTCTGGCTCAAATCTAACCTTCTTACTCTTAATGTAGACAAAACTATTTACATCTGTTTCACTATCAACAAGAGAAATCAGCCTGAAAACGATTTTAAAGTAGAGCTGTATAACTGTTGATATGACAATTCAAAATTTTGATTTGAAATTGTGTCTCGTCGAGCGTGAGTAGAGTGTCTACTACTAATATACCTTCATATTATGCTTGACGAACGGCTATGGAATCCACACATAGATTTCCCTAGTTCCAGAATTAGATCTTTAAAATTTTAAGGCGTGTAACAAATAAAAAAATATTAATTCAAATCTACGTTGCTTTACAACAATCAGTGATTAGATATTCCATCTCCTTATGGGGAGGTGCATCAAAAATAAAATCTCTCAAATTGAAAGAGTTTAGAGATCTTTATAAAGTATAAAGTGTTATGGAAGAGCGGGGCCTCCTGACACAAGTACTATTATACTAGTAACTTACTAGGCAGGTACCCTTACTTCGTATATAACTAAAGAAAATGGGAAACTGAAATAAACATATTTTATTTAATTTTTTATTTATTATAATACAGGAATTTTTCATCATATTTTATCTATTGAAAATGATTGTATACAATACAATATACATACATACATACATACTTATAAATGTATTAATTAGTTCTTACGTATCTATTAATATTCATACATTACTTGATCATTATTACTCTGACACAATTTGGTAACTTATGTATTAGAAAACCTTTATGTTTAATACAAAATCTAGTTACTTGATTCAGGGCTTATTGACTGTTTAAAATACGCATTTTAAAATTGGTACAGTATTCGAAATGGATTACTTGCAGATTTCAAACAGTGCCAAATGAAATACAAACCGCTACAAACATTCAATCACCGTTCACTTAATAAAAGTTAAAAGTTGATGGAACTGTCACTAAAAATTTTCAATAATCAAGGACCGGCCGAGTGCTGTGCGGGCGAACAGTGCGCACTATGACAATAAAATGATAAAAGCCTTACTTCTTGAGCAGTAAGGTTGAAAATCCAATAAACTGCTTCAGCATGGTATATTTTGCTAGTATTAAGATACTTATTACAGAGTATTAGAATCTAAATTAAAGTAAATTATCAAATTTAAGCACCGCCAGCTGTTCGTATGTATTCGGAGATCGTCGACGCTCGTCGTCCAGTCTTTGTTCCCTTTGGATTGTAATCGTTCGTTTCTTTTCCGACAAATGTAAACAAACTATGTAATCTTGACTCGGCGTGATTGCGGCGGAAATAAATTCTGAAGTTATTCGTTACTTATTGTTAAACAGTATTAGTTTGGAATAAAAATAGCCGTTGAAACTATTGATAGCAATTAACCTACTAACTGATAAATATGTATAATTTTAGTTTTTGATTATATTTTACTGTGAAGTACAATGCAGCTTGCAAACTCTATTCAACTGCTATATAGAAATAATATTATATATGAAATGATTTATTTAATCTAAATATAGAGATGTTCATACAAGAATGTTTCTGCACAGAACTTACAATATAATAACGTGATTGTATTTCACAATTATATTTGACCATAATTACTTAATAGCCTCTTCGGTGTGATTAATTAATTAATTATTACATCTGAATTGCTGTCTTATCGATTTTAACACTTGTCAATGAGCATACTATTCGAAACAATTATTTATATTGATTTAAACAATATAAAAAATATTGTATGTTAAGAATTTAAGACAACATTTTAAATTTAGAATATATAAAGAATTAAAAATGTACTGCATTTCTTAATAGTCCTTTGTTAGTAAATTTTACAAAAATATTTACAGTACACAGTAACATTACTTCATTTAGTATTTCAAACCTTAAATTAGTTGTTAAAGTAATAACAATAGGCTCAACGCCTTTTTTTTACATTTTAAATGTTTTATTATTGAGCTCATCAGGTTTTACGATATGAATCATCACCGTTTCTTTGTAGTCGCTACCTGCTTATACATATAATACAGAAAGACTTTTGACTATACTGAAAAGAAAAAGGGTCAAATAGAATACATGGTATAGAAAAATGAATTGAACGCTTAGAATCTAGTGTAGGTACTATTAGTAATGTCTCATACACAAGTTGTTGAAAAACATTGGCAGATCAACTGCGTACTGTTTGTCTTGGAAATATTCAAACAAAACATCAGTGACGAGAGTTCACTCAAAATAGCTCACTTATACGCTATAAGTTATTCTTATTACAGTAATAATACATACAAAATAGGGAATACTTAGAAAAATATTAAAATCTGAATTAATTATAAAATATAGATTCTTCAAAGTGTAAACTAAATCAATGTCTTACTTAAGTAAGAACCGTTAGTAAAGTCAATTGGTTAACCAATATAGTATGTCCCATTATATAATTATTAAAGTATCCGGGTTTCTCTAGTAACGTCTTAATTTCAATACTTTAAACCAAACTATTATACGTCCATCAGTGAAAGCTATTTAAGGTATTGTTTTGACATTTAAAAACTTATTATTACAGCATTAAAATTTCCGTTCAATTGTTTCATAGATAAAATTTATTTTAATAAATTTGTTATCTGCAAACGTCACTGTGACAACGTAACGTGGAGGTTTTAAGCGTAGTTTATTTTAAGGTGTACCAATGGGTAACAATTTGAATTTATTAGATTATAAGCACGCAAGATCATTATCGTGATGTTTTCGCGTCATATGACGTCACGTTACATATTGTTCACAATATAAAACGAAAAAATTGCTTATTGTGCTTTGATATAAAAAAAAAAAAAATAGTATTGTCCAAGTCCTAATGCGGTGCGTTATTTCAAATGTCAGGCTAACATTTCGCACGTGCCTGCGCTCCGGTTTATTTAAATATAATGGAGTCTTGAGTCTTGAGCCATCATCTCTATTAAAAGCATCGATTTAACGAGCGGAATGAGATCGTACTACTGTCTGTAAATATGGGTCGGCTGGCGTGTAAACTTGTCCGTGCCGTGTCCCAAAGCAGGTAATGAATAACAATAGGTGTCGAACCATAACCGTGAATAGATTGACAGACATTCCGTTACTTGATTTGAAATATTTATAAAATTATTTCGCCTCCCTTAAGCGTGATATTTGAAAATTAAAGTAACTGTTACGAAAACGTTAACAGATTTTTTCGTTAAACATAAGCAAATTATTTGTTTATACAAGTTTAATACAATACAGTATAATACTAATTATTTTGTCATTCCTTATATTGGCCAAAGGTACATGAAACAGTTAAATTTACGTAATCACGGTCGCAATAGTCGAAATACGTATTGCAGAAACGATCTCTATAACCGAGGTAGTGTCGCGTGGCGGCGCGGAAGTACGGGGAACGGTGCGGCCTTGCGCGGCCGCGCGCCGAAGGTGAAAGTCTTATTGAGCCTCCGACTAACATCCTCCTATATTCGGGTTAAATAGTACCATAAACTTGTTTTGCATCCTTCTATTACATATTAAAAAGTAAACTAATATTATATAAAGTAGCCAACGATAAATTTACAACTCCTAAGTGACTCCATATTATTGTGTAGAAATTACGCCGATTCCCGATAATTTTATCAAGCGCTCTCAAGATATTCTTAGAATGGTGAAACGTACGAATGTAGCAGTATTTAGTCGGTTAGCGTCTTCACGACTAAATAATTTAATCGGGTAACCTTCGTAAAACAAGTAATTGTAAGAATCGTAGTTATATGAAGTTTATTACAACGCAGCGCGGTGCACCTTCACGCATGATTGGATATGGCGATTTGAGGGTCGGGCAGCTGCTTGTCACCCTGTTGGCTCTCATTCAAATGAAAATCTATTGTAATGTGCAGGATGCATTAAAGATATGAGAACGTCTTAATGTACTTCTGAAATATTATGACAAAATGTGCAACTGTGAAAGTAACACAAGGCAATGTACAAGATATAATACTAAACTTTGAAGTGTGTTGCGTTTTTAATTGCAACACCGTTTTGTGCTTTATTAAATTAACACTAAATGAACATATATTAAATTAACAGTTTGGTTGTAACTAAAATATTTTCAAATAATGAAAATGTTAGCTTTTAGCAATTTATCATTCAAGGTGCCCGCGGCGTCATACTTACCGGTATGATTTTATATTTAGTCTGCGACTACCTGCTATTATCCCACTCTACTTAAAAGAGTATGAGACGAACAGTCCTTTCTATATCTTTAAATATAATACACATAGACTATGAAACTACATAGACTATGAAAGTAATACAAGTAATTTTATTTTATAATAAAGTATAATATGAAGCTATTAAGAAACAAAATCTTTTAAAGAAACTAATATATAAATCTTTTATACTAAGCATATTTTATATTTTCATGCAGCTTTATTATAATCAACTTTTTGAAAAACAACGTGTCTTTGCTGCCGCAATAGGAGACAAAGGAATGCGTAGAGCCAAGATGAACTAATCTCGGTAACAAAGCTCTTATATCAAAAATTTCGTCTCTTATAGTCAAAGTCATTTTATATAGAAAATTCAAATTCGTAGTAATTTGTAAATAGATTTTGTTAACATCATTATTATAAATGTTAGTTTAACAAATATGCATTTTTTGTTGATTCAAAAAAATATTAGATAATCGACGACATATCGGCCATCTGTTGTTTGAGCAATAGTGGGAGAGATTAAATGATAAAACCTGTCTTTCTTGAAGATTTACAGCGAGCACTGTTTCAAACTTTTGCTTTTCACAAATGTGCCACAATGTAATAAGTCCTCACAAGATTTTAATAACTTTATGTAGCATTAAATATAATTAATGCCAAACAATAAATTTTCATAAATGCCTTATGCATTTATTAAAATAAAATGCACTTTTATAAATTTTTATAGTGTTTACATTCAAATTTAATTCATAAATAAACATTAATACTAAATAGTACAATAAGTAGTAGAAATATGACTTTCAGTGGTTACGTTAATAGTTATTTAGTCATTTTAATCATTTATTACATGAATTCTGTTACAATTAGTGATGTAGTCACAACCTTGAATATAAATTGAACAATCACGATAGCACATCACTCGTACCTACTTGTTTTAGTTCATTCTCCTGTAACTGTAACTAACTTTTAGTTGATATTAAAAAATAAATTAAAAAAATATATATTTTTTTTTAGAAATATGAAATAAATTGCTAACATCAAACTTTTGCACACTACATGCTTCATTAATAAGGTAGTGATGCAAAGGTCACAGCTATAAATAAAAATTAAAGGCGATAGATTACAAAATATAATGAGTAGTCTTCAAAGGGTCGTATAGCCCAACCCTTAGTTTTCCTGCACGCCCTCTAGTCCGAGGAGTTTCTGACGAAGTCGAGCAGCCATTACACGCGCGGCGGATGGCTCAGTTTGGCGCGCGAAGCCGAATAGTACACACGTATTTCTAGCTATGTAATTTGGACAAGTGTGAAGTTGATTGTTTCATGTGATACAGCTTGTTGGTTGGCATTATGTTTGAATTAAGCGCCTTTGTAAATAGTTAAGTGAACTTCATAAGTTTGGACTGGTTATTTTTTTTATTTTGGACAGCTCTTTCTTAATTAATTCAGGTAATTTTTTTTTAAATAACTTTTATTAATTATCTGTGTTAAACTATTTAACAAAAAATCTTTAGGTTTAAATAAATAATGTATTTTTCGTTTATTTGATTTAATTAATTTTTATAATCATTTCTTTTTTGATTTAATTTATTTTATATTTTGTTTTGTTTCTATTTTAATAAAAAAAATATTTTTTAATAAGGTTTATATTATTGTAATAAAATTTAACGTTCCATAAGTATCTGTGTGATATTAAACGCCTACTCATGACCTAAGCCCTTTTAAGTTTAGATATTAGTTTAAATATCCAGTGCAAATGGATTGAGCTTCGAATGAGGTCATAAAATACTTTATAGGCCACATTTATACCTTAAGGCGTTTGAGTAAGATGTAATACATCAAAGTTTTTGATATACTTTCATTCTTTTGAAGTTAATTGACAATATTTTTTTTTAAATTGCCACGTTTGTAACTTCTACCTGAGCAATTGTTAAAGAGAATAGCGCTCTCTTTCACTCATAGGAGAATAGCGCATAGCGAACTATTCTGGGATCATCAAAGTGAGAATTTCAAATACATCAACGGTTCTAGTGAATGGTTTTTCAGCATTTTTCTTTTTTCACAAATATAGTAATTAATTAATTAATTATATACTTCTTTACATATATCTAAATTTCAGAATATTATATAATAAAACTATTATATTACTCTATCAATATAAAAAGTCATACGATATATTTATAATCTTATGTAACTACGGAGGTAATATGCAAAATTTTCTATGTACTGCTAAAGTAAAAAAAAATTTTTATTTGTTTAGTATAAATTGAGAAATTTAACAATTACATGCATGCATATTGCCTTGAACAAATCTCATGTCATAAATTTTTACCTTACAAGGAAATTGATTCATTTTTTTTAAATCAATGTCACGTCACGTCTGCGACTAAGGTGTGATGGGAGAAAGACTTTATTCACAATTTAACTTTAACTAATATAAATTTTGTTACTGAATATTTAAATAATTTTAATTTTTTAGTACATTTGAATCAAATTTATATCGGTATTTTAGCGCGCCCGAATGCATAAGTGTTTAATAAAGGTTCAATATTTCAATAATGAATTCTATGATACTAAAATACATTATAAAGTCAAGTTTTATGAAATACTGTAGTATATCTACGAAGATTTATCTATCCAGAGTAATCTGAGTAAGTACTTAAAGAAAAAATATCGACTTAATGTAAATTTTACATTTAAAGAGGTTTTCACTATTTTCCTTGTCCATTGTTTATCTAAGATCAAGATTAGCATTTATCTCGAAGTGAGTCTTCTATAAAACTACTTTTTTATACAGATAATCAATAAGTAATTGACTTTAAAACTGTATTATTCTTTAATTACACTCCCAGATTACTATGTAATTGACCACGCCTATCTCCCCGCAAATCAAGGCCATTTTCTATTACTACAAAATTATATTACCTATGTACTTTCTTTTGAGCGACAATTTCTGCACTATAAACAAAACATTAATTATTATGGGTTAAAACGATCAAATATGGCAGAATGAATTATTTCCTTTTCAATCAAACGTAGTTAGTTACATATAAAGAAAGCGCATCTACAATTTATTATGTCATCACTGACTTTCTATTTTTTTGCTAAGAAATGCTCGTATTGCTTCTTAATAAATTGTTTGATATAAGAAAAGTAACTGAATTGGGGCCGTTAAAATAAATATTTTAAACAACTCTTTATGCTTACACTTTTGCACTTAACGTTGATTTTCCAATATAAATTAAGTAATATATGTACGCAGTCAATAACTCCTGAGCGTCGACTGCGATGCCATTACCCGTGATTTATTTGCGTTGCGTTGTGTCCATTGTCTATTGTGGCCTATTAACTTAATACGTGCATCTACAAAGCGAGCAAGGTATATTACACATTATATGGTAATTCTGATTAGGTTCTATAACAAATGTCATATTGGGCAATATATTACATTTTTTATAAATATTGTGTTATATTTAATCTGTGGTGTTAAAAAATCCATAAAGTTTTTATGTAACTCATACAGTAAATGTTTTTTTTATTTTTTTTGCAATATTTGCAATTTCTCTTTTCGTTAGAAACGTAATTCACAAAGTGGAGTATACTTAACGCGACGTTCACAAAACTGTCGATACAATATAGTTGCTTAGGTATTATACTTGTTTATTAGCAATCTCATGTTTATTATATAATGTGTATTATCATTTGCAATTGATAAAAACAGTTTATAGATACGGTTCCAACAATCTATTCGCTTTTGAAATGAAGACTGATTGAATATTCTTGTCATTTTATACAACCGCAATTAATATAAACTGAACATACTAAAGAACTCGCTTTTTTTTCAATTTCACGCTTGAAAAATCATGGAAATAAAATAATTTCCTTGTATGGGGAATCAAAGCCACATCGCGTTCACATTCAGACGCTGGCCAACTGCGCTACAATGGCCTTCGTTGTTTATAACTAATATAAATATTTGGTACCTAAAACACTAAAAAGTCTTTAGATACTGTAAATAAATAAACGTAGTTTTTAAATATTACATAAATCGGTTTGAATGGATAAAGATTCTAATATCTAGATCTAGTAATTTTGATACGCCAAAGCTATACAAATTCCGCAACATTATGCATCATTTATAATGACAATATGATACAACAAAAATTGGTCAAAATTTTAAACGAATATAAGCTAATTTCATCCCTAAGTAGGTAAGTTATATATATTGATCGATAGGACAAAAGTCCTACTTCTTAGGTATTCTAACGTTTAAATAAAAGCTACAATGCAACGTATTTTGTCTTCTTTATTCTTGATTATAATTTATATGTCAGATGACATTAACTTTATAAAAGGAGGATAAAACACGAGCAACTGACATGTGGGAGTTACCTATGCCCTTTTTATATTTAACAATCTTAATTTGTTAACATTTTATCTTATCGGAGACTATGAAAACAAATAAAAAATAGTGTTTTGAGTACAATAGAAAGAGAACAATTATATATAACAAGAGTCTTTTTAAACGTTCTGTTTCATACAAATTATTAAAATATAAAGTATCAATATTATTATATAAGTAAAATCATTTGAAATGTTTAAAGTTATGAATTTAGCAAAACGCTGTCCGCAGTACCGTTTCACGCCTACATTCCACGATCAATCACATGTGAGACCTCTTTAAAGAATGCCCCGCTAACTACATCACAAGGCCTCGAGGGTTAAAACGCTGAGCAATATCGCCTTTACACTAAAATTTGATAAATAAACTCAAAGTACTACGAGCTATTGCCGAATTATTTCAATTGTTCATACAAAGATTCATAAGTCATAAATTTGTAGGATTATGTTAATTAATTAGAAAATTATGAAACTTAAAACAACGAATTTTAATTACAATTGTATTTGTTCAGGACATATTAATTTCTTGAAGGATACAATTGGAAAGCCTTTGTCGAATAAAAACTGATAACTGAGTGAATATACGCCATTTCCATTCGAAAAAATTCGGACGGGAGGGTCGCTCGGTCGTTGTACTTTTGAAAACCAGAACAATCTGAAAGAATAACGATACTGATTCAATATATTTAATACTAACAGATGCTTGTGACTTGTGCATTTTATTAATCTTAAACAATATCTTCAAACACAAAGTTATAAAGCTAATCTATATAATTTATATATGTATAACACTTATTAAAATACCTAACAAGGCAACATTTTTTTTGTTACATCACATTGATATTGATGTTGTAAAAAATTAAATAAATAATCAATAAATCCTTTTTTTAAATACTATACAAAATATAATATGTATTTAGTATTATTTGCCGTATACGTTACCATAATATTGACAAAGGTATTATTAGCTGAAGTAGTAGGACTTTTGTTTCACTAAACAGATCTTTTATATAGTCAACATTTATCGGTAAGATGTTTCGGTATGTCATTTGGTTTCACGGTAGCACGCGTGTGCGACAGAGAAAAGAAAGTGCAGGTAGTTGTAACCTCGAGGCGAATGGAGCAAGATTTATTAGATCGTAACTGTAGGGGTCGCCAACACGCGGCCGACTGTCGCGTTCTCGTCTCAAAAAAAAAAGTAAAAATGACGCGTCATTTAGATTACATTTTATTCACTGTACGCGTTGTCATTCATTGGATTTAAAGTTATGCTCAATGTTTTTATATTTTAGTACTTATACTTAACACTTATGGCAATATTTTACTTTGTTCAATCATAAGATTTTCTCACGCCATAAATTTTCAAGGTAAAATGTTGAAAGTTTGAAAATAACTTATGTGTATTATAATTTTCCAAGTATAAATAAATAAGAACAAAAAATATTTTGCTTAGATGGTTTCATTTCGAAGTCTTGTAACTCTTTTACCTAAGATTACAAAGGTGATTGTTGGTCAAACCGTAACTATAATGCGAAACAAATTACGCAAGAGGCAAACTTTGTTAATTTATTTTTTAATGGACAATTTTCCAGTATTTTGACATGATACACGTTTATGTATTGAAATGAGGTTTTTGTAGTTTAAAGACACATCTCAATCAAAATAATTTTATTTTTAGTTTTGTTATTCGTTCACAGACTTCAATAGACTTGGAGCTTATAAAAAAGCTTAGCTTTTACACTAAGGCAATCTTAGGTGTTATATTTGTACACGGGAATTAATTATTATTTTTATTTGTTTACTCATTTAGAATATTGGTGAATACTTGTTGAGTTACCTTGGCTTAAATCTATTATTGAAGGTTACTTTATTAGGACGAATTCTTTAATTTTTAAAACGAATTTGAAAATTTTAACAAAGAAAAAAATATATTAAAGTTATAAAAAACATCTTATAACACTCGAGTTAATTTCATACATCTATTACGTGGAGCCCACTAGATGCAATGGGTAAATTTAGTAAATTGCAAAGGGCTTCCGATGGGATTTTCTGATCAGTTTGTGGCTGGAAGCTTTTGTGTCGTAAACAAATAGAACGAGTCATGATAGCCAGTAGTGTCTAAATGACGGTTTATAGGCTACGTCACCCGCTTCCTCTCGCACGTACGTAGCCGTACACGGGTGACGCAATTGGCTTTTTCAATGTCTTATCTACAGCGAAGTATACTGTCATTCGCCGAGTGACCGCCGAGCTGCGCACGCGCGCCTCTCTTGCGCGATTTCATTTTGTCTCACTTGTTGTGTTGCCTTTATACTTGCTTACCGTCGAGGACGAGTGACGAATTGCGATCTTTTAGTGCTGGTGTTTTGAACTTTTTGGAGTATTTAATGTGCCTCTGATTTTGAATAAATAATTATTTGACAATTCACAATGTTTATGTCTGGATTTTTTATTCTATCATCGGATATTTCTTCTAGGTAGGTATTTATAAAAATAATTGTAGGTCACATATTATATTCAAAACCTGTTTGTTTAGTTCCTTGCTCTCTTTATATGATATGATCGCGGTTGTGGATTATATCAAGTGTGAATCTTATTGGCCCGTTTAGGCATCGAGGCATTGTTCTTTGACCTAGTACTTGCGTCGGCTCAGTTTATTATTAAATGGTATGCGTTCCGCGATACGTTAATAAACATTTGGATGTAAATGGCAACTTTTACATTTTAAATGCATTGATTTTGGAAGTTCGGTTATTGATATTTTCAAATAGTCACAATCTAAAATCATTGAAACATTATAAATATATTCTTTTACAGTAGTATCTAATGTTCTAGTAATTAATACGAGTCTTGTGATTTTTAACAAAAAAATAAAATTTCTTTTGTTTTTGCAGAATGACGCCGCAAGAAGAACGGGAGAGTTCTCGAGGTGCGGAGATAGCTGACGCCTTTGAGGATGAGATGTTTGGTCCTCCGCGTACGGAACCTGCCGCCAGGCCCAAACTCTCTATGATCTCCGCGCGACTTCGCGCTAATGAGGAACGCAAGCGTGTCATCGAAATTTGCTCACAAAAGTTAGAAAATATCGAAGATCCTGCTCGAGACCTGCGCCGTTCCGTTTGTATTAACAATACTTACTGCCGTCTCAGCGAAGAGGCGCGCAAGGAGAAAGAAGCCAGGAGGAGGCGAGCGAGAGAGGAATGCGACGACTCGTGGATAGGAAAGAAAGCTCGGCGCGCAGTCGAGGACGAGTGCCTCGCGCTGCTCGACGCGATACCGGAACTAGGCGACGCTAACCTCGGCTGCGCGCAGCTCGCGCGTCAGATGCAGGACAGCTCCCGGCAGGACGCCCTTCTGCCGCCCGGGCTTCTCACGGTGCTCGACTCATGACCGCGCCGCACTGCGCACCTACACTCTTCGCTATGATGCCAGCGCACCGAGTGAAATACTCGCGAGCCGAAGGCGCTCGAGTCGCTGACCGAGTCACCGGACGCGTTTTGAACCGACCCGCCCGTGTGTCCGGCGCGCGCGCCTCGCAACCTGACCGCTGGACATCATTGACAGAATTCTCGTTACCCCGAAACGGACAGTTGACGTTTAGCCAATTCTTTGTTATTTAAGAGAAGTACTTAGTTTATTAGCGTGTTTATATTATTTAGTGAAAGTTGCTCAGGTGCCGGCGGGCGTGGTCCAGTTAGTCGCACCCACAGTATGTTTTGTCAGCTGGGACGTCGCGTCGGTTCAGGCCAGGAGGATACAGTGAGGACGTTGAACGGTTACGTTGGAGTTTTAGATTTAAGCCATAATTATTATTGCATTATTGTACTATAATTAATTAATTAACTGATAAAATCGTGATTAAGGTATAGTGCAAAACAACTGGGAACGGTCGCGCAGAATTAAGAGTACGGACAACGCTTACGGTTGATTTATGTTTCACAAATAACTCAGTAGTTAGTGTCTACAACAAAGGTAAAAGAAGTCTTGAATATAACAGTATATCGCATCGCATCCGATAAAATTCGAAAGTAAAAGCCAAGTGCAGTTCGCTGTGATGAGTGAGCGAGACAGTGTGCTTATTAAGAAACACTCGCAGTATTGTGGGCAATTGAATGTTATGTATTAATGCATTATATGCCCGTAACAAAAGAAAAAACCTTATAAGTGATGACGTGTGGTCGTCGACACTCGACAACAGATGAGCGTATGCGACCTTACTCGCGTAGATTGGCAAGGCCAAGCGTTGGCCCAGCGGCCCAACGTTGGCTCAAACGCATTTTAATAAGTCTGATTTTTGATTTCCACTGTTATGACACAGTTTATATTTGATTTGTATATTTTGTTTTTATGTTACCTTATCTCACAATTTACGCTTTGTTACCATTATGATTTATAACAATCAGTTTAATATACGTCATCATTAAGTACATATTGTTACTTAGGGTATACATATTAAGTGTGTTGTGTCATTAATTTATTTTATTCGAATGATTTGATCGGGAGCGTTTGGATGTATCGGAGTGGCGGACTAGGTCGTGCAATTAGTTTGAATTCGTTGTGCAATGGAATGAGGTTGAAATATTTTATTGAAATCTTAATTGTCGCGAAATATATTGGTAGTAGCCCATTTCGCCCCTTCTGAATAGTAAATAGGTACCTGAAGGGGGCGGGGGCTGCGGTGGTCGGATGGGGGCGACGGGGTGGGAAGGCGGCGCACCGTTCCCAGTACCTCCTGTGATATTAGCCTAGCCTGTATGTCGTATTTGTATTTTGTGCTAGTTTCCTCATCCGATTTTTTTTTGCTTTTAATGCTATGTAAAAAGAAAACGCTTAGTAAAATTGATTCCTTTTCTATATCGGCCATTTTGTACTGATTAACCGGTTTTTCGAGTCATGTACCCGACGGTAGCGTGTTTAGATGTTTTTGTCACTGTATTATAATGAAATGTAGTTCTTTTTTGTATGAAGTTTGTATGTTGATAAGAATTGTGTATTATAAAATTAAGTGCTTGTATATCTTTGCCACCGGATTATTTCGGGATTCGATTCAACTATTAAACTAATATGGGACATGAAAACATGAATTCAAAAAGTTAAACTTTGCTACAATTTTTGTAATGATGTTGTATCCTTTTTTTCTCGACAAAACTGTCTTATGATAGAGAGACTTTGCTATCAAATTGCCTTCTTGAACACGTGTCCCAGGTCATGTTTACCAGTTGTTATATTTTAGAAACCAAATGTATTTTTAAAATTATATTGTAAAACGCACATTATGTATTATGAGTAGATTTTTATTATTTCACGACTTACAAGGCAAAGAGTTGGCGTTACACTATGCTATTTTATAGTTGAAATATTGCCTTTTACGCCTAGCTCTCAATTCGAGCAAGCTCCGTTACTTTCAAATGGTATCACTTTTGTTATTACAAAAAGTCCTTTTGACTTAATGAGAATCCAATTATGTTTTTTTAAATGTAACAAATACATATATGTTGTGTTAAAATATGTTTTAATATGTAAGAAATAAATTTCTTAGTCACAATTGACACGATGGTTTTAGTTAATATAACCTACACTATGAGCTGACTAGTTATTTGCACAATGCTATTTTAAATAAATAAATTATTACACAAGTCATTTAATACAAATTTGGATAAACCTGACCGTTACATATAATCCCCATATTACACAGCTGATGACTCAGTCAATTAGTTCTGAAGTTAGTCATTCAGCTTACAATAATTGCGATCAGTGCCTATTCTGTTTACCGACCTCAGGGCGTCTTTGTCTCAAATGGACGTTATAAAAGTTTCACTAATATGGAAATTAGTACATTAATTAGTTGGTTTTAGTTCTGTCTGGTAGAATTTAAACTAAATAAAACTTATGCTTTCAAATCAGGCTAAGATACTAACTAAAGTTAATTTGCATGTTAAGGCAAAAAAATTATGATTTAAATTAAATATTTATCAATATTAAATTCATAAAAGAAAAAATAATCATATCCCTTTAATTCATAACGTTCCCACGACATCTAGTATTACTATCTAGTATTACTATCAGAGGTTAATGAGCCGACTTAAGAGTGAACGAATTAAACGCATTTTAAACTCGTTAGCAAACAAACACTGCCAGCCTGAAGCGGTCTATTTTAGAAACTAGCATGTTATCGTATTGTAAACGTAAAGCTTGTAGGTACTGTAATAATAGAATTTTATATGCTGACCGTGAGCGATTTTAAGTTAAATTGAGTTTTTAGTTATACTAGCTGGTGACAGGCGGATGGAGGCACCACACATACTTACGTATGATATTTCAATGATTTAGAATAAAAAAATCTATTCTACAATACATTGTGAATAATAAACTAACTTTATTGAGGTATTGGAGACAAAAACAAAAGAAATTATAAACAGTTAAAAAACTATCCGTCACTCTCCAAGATGTGTATGTATTGAAGTTATTTTGAATAATTGAATCAATTTAATGTCAATTAAATTCGCCTGACGACTCTGGCCGTGGTTGTAAGTTTACACAAAGCATTTGCATTTAAAAATGATATATGAAACACACACACACACACACAGTAATACAAAAACATAATTGGATGGCCCTCATTAATAAACTATTAATATTTACGGTAATATCTTTGTAAACCTACTTGATTTCATCAATGCTTTAAAATGTCTGATACAATGTTACTGCCCGTACATTTATTTTCATACGTATACAAGCGTAAAGTGGGAGCTGGCGTATCGAGGCGATGTTAACAGTTTTCAACAATAAATATAAGTGTTATGGTTATATTATTGTGATTAGCTGCTATTTTATAAATGTTTCCTGTCTTAAGCTAAGAAATGATCATTTAATAAATATAAATTAAAAATATCTTAGTGTTTATTTTCAGTCAACCTGTTTACGTTTTCATGATTTTTAGTATAAAATAATTATATTACTAATTATATAAGTACAGTGTCTTGATACTAGGTTCTCTCTGGCTACACTTATATGCGGGAAAAATTGTAGTAGCCAAGGAATTAGAACTGGAATTGTGTCTCGAACAAAATATATGTACATTTAATTTGCACTACAGAGCACTGGTTGACTCAATTCTTAAACACTGTCCGTATACTGTGTGTATAGAAAATTATAAAGTATCAAGTTCGTTCGCTAGAGAGAATGCCATCCGCGGTGGCTCCCTAATATTAACCAGGAAGGACATACTGTGTAAGTCGCGCCAGGACATATTGTCTCTCCGTGGAACGAAATATTGAATTGCTCTGTGTTGAGTTTTAACAGTATATTATAATAGGCGTGTACCGACCTCCATTAGATTATTTATAATATTTGAAAACAGAATGGAGGATGCGCTAAGAAGTTCTGTAAAAATATTAAATACAGAATTATTTGCGGTGATTTTAATGTTGATATATTTCTGAACGACACCAAAAGTGATCGTTTTTTAAATCATTTAATAAATTAATATTTTTTTAACATTTTCTAAAGTGTTAATCGCACACTTAGGAAATTGAAAAAGACATATTGAGAAAACATATAAGAATTTGAACGCAGCAGTATTTGAACCCGCGCCTCTTGAAAACCGTTCAACTTGAACGGTTTTTTAAATATGTGTTTTTTAAATAACATTTTCTGTGAACGTACTCGTATCACAAATAATTCAGCAACTTGTATAGATAACGTCTTCTGTCACTGTGACGTTGAGGACAAACTCATCATAAATAATTTTAATACTGGTCATTGTGGATTAAAGTTTTCAGTGCTGGCGATGAAGTCATTAATACGCGATAAATTACATGTAAGTCAGTCACTAGCAATAGATTAAATACATTTAATGACAATGTTAAGAGAAAAATATCTAAAATAAACAGTCAGTCAGTCCAGTCTTACAATAATATATTAAATTTACTTTTAAATGAATTTAATGCATTATTTAAACTAAAAACGTTTCACAAAATATTAAAAATACAATTTAGTGACTGGGCAACCAAATAGGGTAGACATAAATTATAAAAATAAATTATACGAATTATATGGTATGAGGCAGTGGAATTGTTATCCAAGCTTCCTGAAGTGTGTCAGTATTTTCACTAAGATATTAAAAAAAGTTTGTCTCCAAGCAAAATCTATATATTTAAGAAATAAAAAATTAAATACTGAAAGCAAAATAGGTTTAACGTGGGACATAATAACTAGTGCAACTGGGAGATCTAAAGTTTACATTAAACCGGCAGAATTAAAAATAGATGATAAGTTTTTTAACATTTTTTAAAGTGTTAATCACACACTGAAACTCTTTTTTTTAGAAAACGTATAAAAATTTGAACGCATGGCTTATTAGTCAGAGCGCTTGGACAGTTTCCAAAAGCGCGGGTTCGAATCCCGAATACCATTCGAAGATAGAAAGATAGAAAAGAAATACCTGTTACAGTAACTTCGTCATTGAAATAATCTCCGCCAGTAAAGTTATTGCAAAGTAATACTAGTCGTTGTTATAAAAAAAATAGTTTTGACCATGTGACACCAGAAGTAATTGTCAAAACTTTTAAGCCTCTTTGTGTAAAAAAGACTGGTAATTTATGAGGTATATCTGTGAAACTACTGAGCTCTATTATATTACACATCGCACCTCAGTTAACAATGATATTTAATAAATGTTTTGACCTTATGAAAAATATCAAAATAGTTCCATTATTTAAAAGTGGAGAAAATAATGATCCTAGCAACTATACCATACACTACCTGTACCTGTATTGCCATCACTGAGTAAGATTTTTGAAAAAATATATATATTAGTTAGTTTTAGATTTTAGATATTAGAGAAGAGATTTCAGATTATTTTAATCATATAGCTGAATAATTAATATATACTTAATCAGTTGTCTGATTATTTTACTGATAACATTTTTTTTCATTATGCGCGGTATGATTTTACTAGCAGATTTGGCAGATCTACTACAGATGCAGGCGTTGCGCTTCTAAAATATATTTATAATGCTTGGGAGAAGTCACAGAATGCAATCGTTTTCTGTGATTTGTCTAAGGCTTTTGACTGCGTGGACCACGCCACACTTGCTTAAACTTAGTCACTATGGAGTCCACGACAAAGCTCGTGATCTCATAGCTTCGTACCTTACTAAAAGGATTTAGCATGCTATAAATAATGTAAAGACGTTCGGTAGCTATCTAGGGATGGGTGTTCCACAAGGATCGATTTTAGGGTATTTTTTAGTCCTAATTTATATAAACGATCTTCCATTTTATTTGAGTTTATGAGATATTGTGTTGCTTGCTGATGATAGTTCTTTAATTTTTAAAGTAGATCGTAATATAGATAATTATGAAGAGGTAAATAGTGCAATGTCGCACGTACGCCACTGGTGTAGACTGAGCTTTGCTGCTTATGCTGTTATAAAAGTTAGACAACTTACAGACGTAAATCTTGCAAGACTTCTTTATTTTAGTTACTTTCATAGTATCATATCTTATGGAATACTGCTCTGGGGCAATGCTGCAGATATTGCAACAATATTTGTAATTCAAAAAACAGCAGTGCAGGCTATTTACAGCATGGGAGCTCGGTATTCTTTGTAAGTAGTTTTTTATAAAATGGGTATCCTTACAGTTGCATAACAATATATATACAATAATGTTTTGTTTGTCCGCAAAAATATACACGATTATTTAAAAAACAGTGATCGATACGGTTTAAATACAAGAAGTAAAAATAAGCTGACTACTCCTCATTTTTGCCTTCAAAAAAGGAATAAATCATTTGTGTCACATCATATACGTATGTATAATAAAATTTCACATTAGCCACTTTAAAATTAAGATTAAAAATATATTATTAAGGAAAGGTATATTATTCTGATGTTAATGTGTGGAATGCTGTCAATGCTCACTCGGGAGGCTAATGATAGATATGAAGTTATTGTAAAACTATATTTGAAAAGAGCTGTTGAGTTTCTCGACGGCTCTTCTAAGGAGAACTGAACTTCGATTAGGTGGTAGCTGCCGCTAAGACTGACACAATTGACATTTTATTTTACTTTTATCCCAAAGTGCCTATTTATAAAATTAATATTTTGATTTTTAATCGTAAAGCTACTTAGGAGTTTGTTGTATGAACAAGAAAGTAGAAGCTGAGAAGACGAGAAACGGGAATTAGTATCAATTAATATCTTTGATTTTCGCGATTTCTACACATTTTGAAAAGAAACTATTTTTAACTGGATTAATCGCGTATATTATTGGTATTCGAAAATACATTTTAGAAACCCGACATATACGACGTATGGATACGTTTTCTGAATATGATTGAATAATTGGAATGGATCCTTAATACCACCTTGAGCCGAGTTATATTTATTTACATTAATGAAATATTACATTTAAAAAAAATGGAATATGTACATATAATAATAAAAATAAAAAGTCATTTTATAAAACTATGGTAAATTGTGATTACTAGTATCCCCGTTAACGCATAACATTCGCGATACCTTAGCGACGTCATAAATAAATATATAAAACGTTTATGTCACTTCATGTAAAGGTATGTGTCCAATATATGGTAGTGTGAGTAAAATTTCTACTAGACTATCATGAAACATATTGGCTTTCTGCATATTTTCTATATGCAGAACTTTAAGTATACCAAATTTTATACTCCTCCTTCCGTATAATTAAAATAATAACAGGTTCAAAGATATTCCTTCGGATTAATAATAATAAATAATATTGTATTATATAATAAAAGTAAATAACACAGTGTATATATAGTTTTGTAATAGTATATACATGAAAAAATCCTACCAAGTGGATGTTAGGATTTACGTTCCAAGTACTCTGTACCAATTCAATCTCATCACGGCCAGTGACAAAACTATAATCTGATATTTATCTAAATATAAATGAATTTCTCAAAACACTTTACGAATATATTTAGTATATATTTTTTGCGAAAAGCTTTTTTCTCATATCAATTTCTCTTTCTCAATACACGGCCAAGGTATATATACATACGAGTACTATAAAAAATCGTGTAGAACATTTGTAGACTTTTTCTTTAATTTATTTCGGGAACCGTTTTTTCTTAGAAAATCAATGAGTTTTTACAAAATAAGCCCTATATAATATTATGACGATACAATAATAACGATCATTATAATTGTCTTATGAACGTATGAGCTGGGAATAACCAATTCTACAAATATTGATAATTGGCTCAATTAAAGTAATATTCCGTCTTGAGTTCAAAATATACATTTGTCAAAATGCTTATGATTATAATATTTATGGTTTTCTATAGATTTCGAGTTAATTGGTACACAGTTAATTGGATGTAGGCGAGAGAGATATATCTCGAGAAAGAGATATATATTGAGAAAGAGATATATGTCGAAATCTGTCAAAAACTCACGAAAAGGTCTCGGCCTGTCTAAATTTGTATTTGTATTTGAACATGCATTGCGAAAATGGCATTAGTAGGATGTCTTTAAATTTGGGCAGGTAGATACGAGCTCCTACAGCAAAGGTGATTTTATTGCCCTAATGTGCATTTTAAAAGGACCCCTTAAGCCTACAATTGGATCGTAAGACCCAGGACTGCTCTAACTGCAAAGCGATTGGTACGGTGAATCCATAGAATGTTAAAGACTTTCTTGTCATATTATTATTATTATTATATTGTATAACACTAAGGCTAAAATAATTAATTCCTAAAGCTTAACCTAATAATGTATATTTAACACGCAGTATAAACTACTAATTTATTCACTAAAGTCACGTTTGGCTATTATAATAGAAAAATATACATTAAAGCAAATTAGCTTGAAGCTTTATCCCGCAAAGCAAGGTAGTCAGAGGAAACCTAGTGTCAAGACACTCCGTTCTCCAACTTTCCGCCCGAATTCGAGACATTTAGTAGCGCGTTTAGTAGCAGAATTCAACGCCTCGCTTTGTCTTGTACCAGTGCGAAGAAATGAAAATAATTTCAATATAATCCCACTTTCGAGTGGAGATCGAAAATACAACTAATCGGGTTTGCAGTCAAACGCCACGCCACGCTGGGTCTACGAAGCAATTATAAATAATAAACAATTTAAAAATATAATACGAAATACGAATAACTCTCAGTATTTACTAGTTATGTAAGCAACCAGTCTAGATACAGCAACCTAACCGAGAATTCCTTCACCACGTAATGGCTTGTACAAACAAATGTGAAATGTTACATTTTAAAGGTGACATCACTGACATTATTGTCGCGCATCCAGCGCTAGATCTGCGGAGTGTCCAGCACAGATTTTATATAAGCAAGCTAAGCTATATGAAAACCCCCTTTTTCAGTCAATCGTTATAGTGTAGTTGACACTAGTGGTAGAAAGTTCAATTTCAAGTATATAATATAATAAGTTTGCTTAGGTGTTACTTCTCATTTTTTAATATATCAAAAAGTAAAAAAAATAAAATGGTATGATATTGGTGCTGTTGAATTCTTCGTATATTATGAGATATAAGATTAATTTCCAAGTCTATATGTAACTTTTACCTTAATTATGCTAAGCTTTTACATTAAGTATATTTACTTAAAGGGGAACAATACACTTTTGCATTAGTAACTTACTGAAATATAACCTATGGTATAATGATTTATAGGTAAAAGAAAGAATGTATAAAATAATGAAAAATTTACATGCTAAAAGAAAAGTAAGTGCCAGCAAAACCGTTCTTTTATCAGTATGCATACTGCATACTTAGAATAAGATAGGTGGACTCAATAATATACATTTAAATTTGAATATAAAAGTGTATAAAAAATCCAAAAATGTATAACTTTTATATATTTATATAATTAAAACAAATCTGTATTTTTAGAAAGAAAGAATCTAGGGACAAATCAATATCGGACAACGTAAAAACAATATTATTAATTATTATATTCTAATTATAAATCTCGATAGATCGATAGCAGAGGTCATCATTACGCAGTTTAATAGCGTTTCACTGTTTGGGTTCGTTGATTCGTGGGTTCGATTCCCATTCGGGGGAATGGGTATATTTTAAATTTCTCTACTGTGGTGACAAGGTTAATGCCTGGCGTTGACTTCCGCCACCCAACATGTATCGTTCTTGGGTGGAAAATGAAGAACTGAGTTAGTGTCTTGACACTAAATCGTTCAGTTGAAAAGAAACATGGTATATATTATAGAATACGGTATTTATATATAGAAAATAAATTCATGTTACATAAATAAATTGATAAAACATCATAAATTCTCTTATAAGATTTTGAATAAAAAAACTTATAAAAGTGAAACCCGGCTAAGCCAAAGAATAAAACAAGCTTCTATAGAATTTAGTCATGTTGCCGTAGTCACAATCCAACTGAGACGCGATCAAGCTTCACAATCTCTTAGTAATTCTGTAATTAACGAGCGCTATTGAATTTTCAGAAGTTAGAATTTGGGAATATTTTTTTTTCAAATGTTAACTGTATCGATATTTATTCGAGGGCCCCTTGAGATTGGGGGCCTTAGCACGAGACCCGTTTGGTCTGATATGATAGAAACGGAACGGTATTATATACAATAATTGTCCCATTAAGATCGAATTATTATGTTATATTATGCATTTTAATAATAATTATTTTTATATAATATGTCGATGCCATCATAGCGTAGTGGGACAGTGTCTGACTGCAAACGTGATTAGTTGTGGGCTAGATCCCCACTCGGACGATCGATTTCATTTAAATTGTTTTCAATTCTTGGCTCTGGTGTAAGAATAAGCGTGGCATAGAGTTCCGTTACTTAACACCGTAATATCTCAGTTTTGTGCGGTAAGTGGTGAACGGAGGGTCTGGACACTAGGTCTCTCTAACTACCCTGCTATGCGAGAGAAAACGTGGAGCTGAAAGGTAAAAAAATATGAAAAAGAAGGAAGACTGCGAAGTTAATCACTAAACAAGTGCAAGTAAATTAATTTACAACACAAAAATATTTAAAAATATAAGGTTGTTAAATTGTTATCGGGACTGTAAGTGACATGAATGAAATATCAAAATGTGCTATTTCGCGAAAAACACCATTTTCAAGATAAAACTACTAAATACATATAGCAATCGTTACATAATAAGATTATAGATTTATAACGAGACTTGCCATGGCCGCGTCTTCGCACGCGTGGTATTCTAAAACAAAATTACTCCTTATTACATCAGCTATACGTCAGCAAAAGTCCCGTCAAAATCGGTCCAGCCGCTCCAGCGATTAGCCAGAACAAACAGACAGACAAAAATGCAAAAAAATGTTAATATTACAAACAGACACAAACTTTATTCATTTGTATTCGATAAATATTCTTACATAGGCAGAGAGAAATTAGTTTCAAGACACTCTGTTCTCGACTTTCCGTCCAAACTCGAAAGATTGAATATTGACCGGGACTCAACGTCCCTCTTTGGTATAATCATTCCCCCGAGCGGGGATCGAACCCACAACCGTAAATAAAAAAGGATATTCAATTAAAAATCATAAATATATCAGATCAATTCGCAGATCATTCAAAGAGCTAATTACCATTTGCTCTTGAAGTGTATTTCCCCAATAAAATAATTTGTTGAACAACGAGAACTATTTTCCTTCCTGACTCATACTAAGCTTATTTTAGCAGTAAGCGTCAGTGATGTACTTTTGTACTTTATCGCTGTGTAATTTATCCAATTGCAATTGAGATGTGGTCGTTATGGTGAAATATAGCAATTGTATGAAACTGGTGTTACTTTATACGTCAGAGGCTTCAAATCTTGTTTTGTAAATAAATTATCAATTTATTAGTGTTTTTTTAAACTAAACGTTTTTAGCTTAACAGGCTCCCTTAATCCTAGTGTTTTGTGTTGCCAGACTAGGGTAAATAAAATAATTTAAATATAAACCTTCCCCCTAGTTAGACTCTTTTATGTCTTTGTGCAATTTAAGATGGGAGTGCCGATATTTATTATTATTAATTACGTAGGGTACGAAGAGGGGTCACCTTGTGTAGTATATATCACTCCGCCTTCCTTTTGACCATCATAAATTAATTTGTATCTGTATATAACTTCAAAATCTATATAAGCTATTGTTTTGTTGGAACCCAGCATTGCGTGGTACAGTATCTACTTACCTATTAGAAAATAAAAATACCTTAGAAAATCTTATAACAAATTATAATAAATAGAAAATAATAGAGAAATAGAAAGAAGAGAGTTTCACCACTTTCTTTAATTCTAAAAGGGAAGTAAATTCAAGCGCCGCGTACTCTTGTACAAGTTCCGTGCAACCGCTATTCGACCGATTATACAATATTTAAATCACGACTGCTATGTTTGGACATAATAGCTCAAGGCGTCTTAGGGAGGAATCGTGTCACCGTAATAGTGATATTTGAGAGATAATAATAATGTTCAATTGTGTAATTCAATTTTGATGCAATTGGATCTTAAACGCTTGTGATACGAAATGGCCGTAAATGTAAGTAAAATTAAAAAGGGTAGAACGGAGTGTTATATCACTAATTCAAAAACAAATTACATTTTTAAAACTTAATCTAGTTTCTAAGTCTAATCTAGAGGTTCAATCTGGTCGGTATATTTTAATTATTAGAATTGAAACACGTGTTATTTTTATTATTATATAAGTTTTAATCGTTTCAATAGGGGCTATGACATGATAGCCTTTTACATTTCATACAATACCTCCGATCATAGGGAGATCGGACGTTTGAACCTTAATAAAGGGGACTCACTGGCGTTCTCTAGATGTGAAGCCCCAAACATATTGAATGGCAGTGATGTAAGGAATGAATAACATCTCGTAGATATACTCTTGACCCAGACGACTTAGTTTCTTTTTCGTCGGCTCGCGTATGACATTAGCGGAATTAATTGTTACAACTTTCACTAATGTGCACTAATGTTGTATGTAATACATGCATTCTATATAGAATTAAGCAGCGAAATTTTTCTAAATGTATGTTTGTCAATTTCCTAAGTGTGTGAATAAGACTTAAAAAAAAATGTTACAAATATAATGATTTATTTAATATAATATTTTACATAAAATAAAATATTGGCCTACAAATATTTTTTTATGATATGTGTATATAAGTAATACGAGCCGAAAAGACCTTGCGTCGGTAGGATTAAGAGAAAGTCTCCGTTGAAGATTTAAGCATACTAAATGTAGTATTGCATTCATAGACAAAATTCGATTTCTAAACAATTTACAAGTATAAATTATACGTTTGTTAAATAATTAATTTATTTCATTTGGAGACGTCTTCTGCATTTTACCGGATAGTATTAGTGACACATTAAAACAGCCAGCGTGTATAATTGCTGTCCAATTTTCGTCCATTTTTAGATACTCAGTGCTAGTTGAAGGTACAGGTCGCACTTTGTCTTTATAAGACCAGAAGGAACACATCTTTCGAAAGGAAAATTAGTGCCGTAGTAGGTGTAAGCTGAAATCGAGAATCGTCGCGTGCAAGGCAACTACGAGTACTTCACTAATGTGCCACGACGGCGTCAAGTATAAATAATTAATATATCGTAGTACATACATTCATAAATAGGAGATGAATTACTGGCTTTCAATTTTTTTTGTTTCATATATTATGTAAGTATTGACCGACTTTCTGTATAAACTTTTCGCCTTTAATTTCATGTGCTTTATCACTTCTTCAATTATAAATTTCAAATAGTCAAATCATATTACGCTTTTCAAATTATACTATACAAAATGCAATGCGGACAGGGAGTTAAAATATTAGTTTTTGATTTGAACAGATTATATAAATCTGATGTTCAGATAAGTTCTAGGCGTGTTTTTAATATGTCTGTCAACTATTGGATCCTAGTTTTAAGTTACACAGCGAATAGGGGTAGAGTCACAATCAATAATTCACAAATCTATATATCAGCTAAAACCATTACTAACAATACCGGGACCGATCCCTGTACCTTCCATTGCAAGCAAGTGATTCCACGCTATTCCCCGCATCTTACAACAGGGGCACAGCCCTTTGTATTTATCACGAGGGTTACTTTTATTATCCGCCAGCCCACTTGACCTGCCGCATACCTTTCAAAAACCCCGCATCGTACTAAACTTAGGCAACGGAACAGGACGAGGTAGGTCCGTATAGCTGGTCGCTATAACTATTGAACGATATGTGAATTAATGGTTTGCGAAGTAAACTGATTTTACAAGTCACACATTTGGTTATTACGGCCGGTAATTAAGATTTTTGTGTTAAACGCCTCTATTGTTTTTAGGCTAACTTCTCTTTAACTAAGGCGCTGTATTTCCTCACGGGAAATGCTACGAGTTTCCTTCTAGACTTAAGACATCGTAACTGAATAAATTAAATATTTTTCTAGTCTTTTTAAATAGCAATCTAAATAAAAAACGAGTTATTGACTAAATAGCATATGTTGATACAAAAAGGGCACAAGTACGAGCGATGATATGCGAATATTAAAAATTGATAAAAAAACACATTATTAGCGCGTTTCGCCGTAGGAAAAGAACTAGCCACACGTTTGTTTAAGTTGTTCGCGATAAGCTGTGACGTCACACGTACGACAGTACAGTATCGCCAGTTATGCGATACAGATTTACAACAATTTTAACGAAAACATAATAAACACCTCGCAAATAGACGGCGGGCTGATTCGTATAGGTTGAAATAACTGCCATCGACTTTATTGGTCTCCACTGTGCAGTATGTATACATATTCCTTCTTTAACTTACGATTATAATATATATATATATATATATATATATATATATATATCAGTACTTATAATTATATATACATATATTATAGTCACAGAGAACTAAGTGTAGTCCAGCATTAATACATTGCGTGTTGAGTATCGGAACTCAACACTGCGCCTTGTATTACCAGAGCAAACAAATGAAAATATTTTAAATATAATCATTCCCCCTAGTGAGGGTCGAACCCACGACCAATAGTGTTTACAGTCATTGAGTCAGTCAATTTACGTTTAAATATAAGTATATTTGTAACTTTATGTAATTTGCTTTACAGTCAAAACTTACAATATTTAGGTGTTTTTGTTTAATTTTTAATTACTTTATATTATGTATATATCGTTCGGCAGTCAGTGTTATGTTTGTATATGCATCTATTGTTCTTGTGAAATTCAGGCCTGCCTTCTGACTGGTGCCTGAGGCGTAACGGGTAAATAATACACATCTATGAAATGATTGAACTCTGTATGCATTTCATTTATTTTTTGGAAATCTAAGAAAAGCTATTAATATAAAGTTAACTAACAAAACCTAGTATGTTATATAATAAACTATGAGTTAAGTGCAATTTCAATTAAAAATAAAACTACAATTCAGAGTCATAAATCGAATTGTAGTACTAATTGTAAATAAATTTGTCAAATACTATAGTGTAGTGCTAAAAACTCCAATTAAGACTCTACTACGTAACAATCTGCACGCTTATTCCAGGGTCGAGAACAGAAAAATACATAATAATCTAGTCTCATCTTTTGCCTAGTAATTATTCTACTTGTACAGTTTTTAATTAATAAAATTTTGTGAAATAAATTTTTAGTCCATAATATTTACTGCTGGTGGGTTTTGGTATTACCCAAATCAGACATAGAGATAGGGGCATTTCCATAATACTATGGAATGGAACATTGACTTTTACGGACTTATTATTTTTTTTTTGCTTGACCTATCTATCTAACTGTCAATGTAAGAGAATATTGCAACGCTATTTTAAACCACTTATTGCCGTCCGATTTGCTTGAAAATTGACACACGTGTCTGAATCCGATGACAGTCTTTGTCAGAAAATCTGTATAGAAAATAAATTAAAGTCTGCTATCTTTAAATTTCTTTAAATTTAATGAGAGTCTTTACTCTCATTGTTTGTTGTTATACTTGCAGAATATATAATATGTAATATAAAATAAACATAGAGTATGTGATACAGCATGGTATACCATGGTACACCAATAAGTGTATATAATGCCATAATAACGTATAATGTCATATGAAAATACTCGTAACTGTTTGTTTTTGAATAAACGAGAGACAAAACCACATCCGATTTTTCCGAAATAAAACCAGAACAATGAAAACACAGATAAATAAGATTTTTTTAAATAGAGTTACTAAAACCTAATTTTGAACTTATATCCCTCTAATAATAAATATATAAGACTCTGGATAATAATAATAAGCATAATCACATATCTGATGTTGGCTCTCGGACGTAGGTTATAGCGGTGAGGAGAAAACGTCAAATAATTTTATTCTAAATTAGAATATATATGATTCATTTTTTGAACGTTAAATAATTTACCACTGGTTCACTAAAGTTAGTGTGTCAGAACTGAGGAAAACCTGACTTAGTCAAGGCCGGTTCTTCTCTCCCGAGTCGAGCCGAGCCGAGTCCCTAGGTGTATGCTTAACACGCACCTTCACTGCACGAGCTTCTCTCTTCACCTAACTAATACTCAACAACGTGACAAACGGACAAGGCGTCCCGCCTAGTATCGAAAAGTAACGCCGCGCATAGTCCAGTTGACTACAACCTCTCTATCACAATTTTCTTCCGTCCCGGACGACGGGGAGTGGAGAAACGGATTCAGGGCTATGACCTCTGCCCGTGGGTTTCGCTCTATTCACAAATACGAATGGGTCACTGTTGATGGTTCATAGTGGCCCGACTGTGACACATGTATTCCAGTTAAGGAATTGGGGATATGTAGGCGGGGTCGGTGGGGAGCTTTTTACCGCCTGGCGGTCAGCTCAGCCAGGTGAGACCCCTGATTACCAGGAGAGGCCCAGCTTAGGCGACCAGCGACGGCACGGTGACTCAGGAGTCGGTGGAGGGGCGGAGGAGGTCTCAGCGCGACACTGGTACGCAATGGATCTCAGTAAAGGTTCTTAGATGTGAATTGCGGCCATGGCGGCATTGCAGGCTTGCAAGCGAAGTAGAAGTGGAAATTCCACTTCCCAGATTCAACACTTAAAGGGTCTACTGGATGTGCTCAGCAGGAACGCTGGTGGAGTAGGCTTTCGATGCATCCCGAAAACTATGGCCAAAGCTTTTGCCACTTAGTACTAGCTAAGTCAGAGAACTACTGCACACAGATAAACGTGGGTAGTGGCCGCAGTTTACCCTGAGTTTAGAACCTTCGTTGGAACGTACTTGTGCACAGTGACCACAATATGTGACCACAGTATGAGCAGATCAGTGACCGCAGTAAGTGCGTAATCAACACGAACCATCAAACTCTCTCTCGAAACTCTCAAAAAAGCCTCTGACGCCACGGCTCTCGAGCTGGCGAGAAATCACATTGCTCCCACATCCATCACAAGGATCTCAGGGCGCATCCACCGCGTGGATCACCTTTATGTATCACTCATTGACTACACACAATGTCATTCCAGAAAACGTTCTCTGCCAGAGTCAACGATAAATCCATACGTTTATTTACGCTCAGATCTCACCTATTTACACCATTTTAATTGAACAACTATCGCCGCGTTAGATTTGCTAAAAAAAAACTGCTATTTTTTTACAATTCTATAAAACGCAAAAATATTTCTGCTATGCGTGTCCCATATGTCACACACCTTATATCAATTTCTTCGATTCTACTGAACCTTTCTGCCTTTATTGTTTCTCAGCCTTTCTTTCAGTCAATTTCAGTCATTTCAATCAGCGTAAACAATTAATATCGAATAAAAATTTAACGAGCTCACCCGATGATGAGCTCGTTCAATTTTGACTTTCCGTAGTGTTGGCAATCAACGACGCTTACAAACTTAGAGCTCCACGGTTTAGCCTGGCATTCGTAATACCTTCCATATATCACCTCAGACAATATTCTCCTCAAGATCCCACTTCAAATATAAGGACAACACTCTTGATAATAATAATCATAATCACACTTCTAATGTTGGCAGGCTCCTTGGCCCCAAGTACGTTTTTGCATAGTTTCGGGATGTGATTGTAGGTAGATCAGTATGCGTCATGAATGGCTGTGGGACGTAGGTAATAATAGTGGGCGAGGAGAACATGATTATGTTTCACACTATACAGGCCACACATTCATTACATGACATGGCATCGAACCTGTCATGGTGGAACTCCGACCGAGGTTTTAGGTTTAAGAGATCTCTTCAGAATGCATAAACACTCACGTTCACTGCCGGGCTCCTCTCTCCACCTAACTAATACTCAATAATCTGAAACACTTCCGCCGCTCAACGTGAACTGTACAACCGGAGACTGGGTCTTCTCTTTCACCCTGGAAGAGAGGGGAAACGGTGTTAGGGCGGAGCCCTCTGACTGTTGCTTTCCTCTTTTAAGTCCATAAATACGGACCGGTCCTTGGGGCGGGATATAGGCCCGAAACTGGAAGTACTCTGAAAGGTGCTGGAGATGTGAGATAAAAATAGGGAAAGGAGAAGCTATTGTTGCCTGGGTGGTCTGTCCAGGGTGACATGAGAGCCCCTGATTACACATAGGAGGCCCTTAGGAGACCAGCGGCTGAGGCAGCAGCACAGGAGATCCAAGGAGCGTTCTTAAAGCCTCTCCTTCCGACAACTGTCTCCCACCACTCATTGGTCCTAGCAACGACTAGACTAACTAGTACCGCACGTGACTATATATAGTTCACTGAAACTATCATAGATGGCGCTAAACTATGCGCCAATACTCTTATGAATTGAACTCATAACCATCGGGTTATGAGTTCAATTCATAGGAGTCAATTCCAATCAGTCAGTCTATCAAAATATAATGTAATTTGATTTGTTCCACTATACATTTGTACGTTAAAAAATTTGTTCATACGTACACTTTACCCATACGACAGAATTCAGTGAAAATCGATTTCCAAGGATTTTTTATAAGCGTTTAATCAAGCGTTACATAACGCAACAGTTCTTATCGTCCCCTTCATTGGTTAAAATTACATTAATTTAACCAATTATACTAATAAGATATGAAATTATTACATTGTCCAAACGATTTCTTAGTAGGTTTTTTCAGCTTTACACATTTTATCCCGCATAGCAGGGTTGGCATAGCGAACCTAAACCTTTGCATGTTGGCAGGCGGAAATAAACGCCGCGCTTTGTCTTGCCTGTACAAGGAAATGAAAATAATTAAAAAAGAACGGTTCTTCTGAGTGGGAACCGAAGCCACAACCATTGCGTCAGATGCTGTCCTACTGCGCCACAATGGATGCGCCTCTATATTCAATCGCACAACTAATTTATTTTACAAAACATCTTTTTACGATTAATTTATGGTTGATATTTGCCTCTTTGTATTATTTGCTTATTAAGAGCAATTATTTTATATTGTACTTTGCAATTTGAATGATTGACTCGAATAATAAAATTTAGTTTTAGAAACTATATATTATCAGTATATATATGTATATATGTATACTGATAATATATAGTGTATTTATTATAACTATGTAGTTATAATAAATACACTATAGTTTAATGCTTACATAAAATTATGTAAACCAATCTTATGAAGTCCGTTATCTACTTGGGCTAGATAATTCGTATCAATTTTTTTTATGTCTTATACATCACTGCTTAAAGACTATGTTTCATACAATGAAATATTTTAATATAATAAAATCATATTTGTTTTACTACTTTTACTCATTTTAACCGGATAATTCGCGTAACTATTACATAAAATACAAGTAAAATACATTTTAGAACACCCGACATTTCGAACACTTTACAGTAATTCGTGGTCACAGGACCTTAGTTTCATGTCAATATATTTTAATATTTTAGTGAAATATTCAATAACGTCCGATAAACTCAATCTCGGAAGTAAATGTTGCACATATTGAATTATAATAAAATACAGCAAAATAATAATGCAAACTGAGTTACGTACAAAAGTACGTCGCCAGGTTATGTTAACTATACAATATAGGTACAAACGTATTGGTAGAAAGAGATATCTATATTAGTTTGTCTCTGCAATATGCAAGACCCGCGTGGATATAGGTATTGCACATCAGTTTCAGTTTTTTAAACATCAAATTCATTTTGTTTACAACAAATTCAATTTTGTTGTGTTTCCAATTTGTTCATTTAAATTAAGAATTCTTTTCTTTTTCAAATTCATTTTGTTTACAACAAATTCAATTTTGTTGTGTTTCCAATTTGTTCATTTAAATTAAGAATTATTTCTTTTTTCAATTTCACGACTTTGAGCACTGTAATAATGCGAATCTGTAGCTTAAAAGGAGAAATTTAATTAATTTGAAGTTTATGAAACTGATATGTATTTGTAAATTAATTTGAACTACGACCTCTATGTTAAAACACAAGCTAAATACTTTTATTATGGGACTTTCCTTGTTAGTTCATACGAGTGTATTGTAGATCAATTACAATGTAATCTGTTAACTGTTATCACTTAACAATTGACTATATTGCTTTTTAATGTCATAATTAAGTTAATTCTTATCATTTATTTACTCATACACAAATTATATGTCCATGAGTCAAAGATTCGAATCTATCAAATCAAAAATATAAAAATAACCTATTATATTTATAATATTATATCAAATAAATAAAATGCAAAGAAAACAAGCTCGGGCTACAAGTTAGCGTGAATATATTTGTATAATTTAATACTCTAAAAGAATCTCGTCAGACGCGCGCAAAGTATTGGAGATATGATACAAAAACGGTTTCGTTTGCACTTGAAGTGATAAGAGCGTAATCATTTTTATTACAAAATTATCAAGCCCATATACACTGTTATATGTGAAATTGCTGATTCACAGTGAACCCTCTGCTATACCTACTATACTTTTTACTATACTTTTACACTATACTTTTTAACATTTAGCGCAAACTATTTAAATCTAGTGGCAATTTTATAACCGCGCTTTTATGGTTCCGCTTGAGGTAACGCACTGGTAGCTTAGTGTTGTTAAGGCAGAATTGGGTGAAAACCCTCCAAATATGTTAATATCATTAAACATGACTTGAATCTGAACTGGAGAATAACTGAAACTGAAATGGAGAACATTTAAGGGTATTATTTGTCACTAGCTACCCAACTGAGAAAAACCGTAGCTGCAAAGATTTCTTCTTACACTTATTTATTATATTAGTATCGATCTATACATTTTTTATGTTTATTCTATTGTTTTAGTCTTTATGAATAAAAACGAGGATAGTTGCAGAAGACCTTGCCAAAGATTAGTTATGTTTTAGATTGATTTATGCAAACTGTTGGAGTGACACGCTTCGAGTACTCATTACTTATAAATGCTAATGTCTTTAATATACGTAATGAATATTTCTTTTTTAAACATTTTTTAAAGTGTTATTCGCAAACGTAGAAAATTGATAAATATATATTTAGAAAACGTGTAAAAATTTGAACGCAGCGGGATTTGAACCCGCGAATATTTCTTGTTTAACATTTTTGGGCTGTCTACATTCAATGTGATAACTATATTCGTTGTTAACCACGTATTAAGTTCTGTTTATTGTAACGCAAAGCCATTGTTCAAAATATTTATTATTGATATTAAAAGAATTATTAGATTATCAGTATCTATTAAGCAATTTAAAAAAATCTCCTGACGTTCTGCTCCAATTCTTGCAGGTTTGCTTGAAAATTTGCACACGTCTCCGAATCCGGTAAAAATGCAATATTTCCATAGCAACGTGATGTCCATGCCAGGACCATCAGCATAATTAGTTTTCTACTTTTGTATTTGGCTTGCAATAAAATGTATTTTTTTTTATATTTCTTTGTCTTGAAACATTAATGTCTTCTAAATATTATCTTAGGGTTGGCAGAGAGAAAAAAGGCCATTTCATTTCTCCATTCTTTACTTCTCGTACATTTACAGAGTATGTATTAGAACTAAACTACATTATAAGATATTTGATTTTCGGGATTACTACACATTTTGAAATAAACTATTTTAAACCGGATTAATCGCGTACATTATTGGTATTCGAAAATATATTTTAAAAATCTCAATCCTATCACACCAGAGCCCAAGATACAGTCAGCTCATTCTGCAAGAATCCACGGCAGTATGCGAGGCAACAAAGAAATTGTTGGCGGTAGTTTAATTATATCAAAAATATAATTGTATCAAATGACAGGCAAATGCGACTTAAGTCTACCTGTGACCACAGACTACTGCAAAGTGTTTGAAACTACTGCAAAGTGTTAAAAAAATGATCGAAATTATATTTTCGAATACCAATAATATACGCAATTAATCCGGTTAAAAATAGTTTCACTTCAAACGACGTTAATTAGGCTTCAGTATGAGAATAAGTCAAAAGTACTTTTTACAATTCAATAATTTACCTATATTTTCTTTGAGCTTCACGCTTTTTCCCAAAAAGCGTGAAGCTCAAGTGTCAAGACACTGTTGTTCACTTTCCGCCCAAACTCGAGTCGCTGCGTGTTATTTATAATATTACATAATATAATGTTTAACTTATATATATACATAAAAACTATATTTAAGATTTTAAATATTAAAATAGCTTTTAGAAGAACGTTTTTTAATAACAAAGAATAAAAATATTGACGTCTGAGTTAATTTGGCGTGCAGTAAATTTATAAATGCAAATATATAATAATTAATAAAATGTATATATTATATGCCAGGAATAATATTTTAATAGTACCAATATAGGCTAAGTTTTAAATAAAAAAAAATACACAATACTAAGCCATTAAAGTGTGTCGGCACCCTTACACTGTGTCATATGGACTAGTCTGTATCGCAAAAGAAGCAAACATAGGGGAAGTAAAACATTAAATTGTTCACAATTAAAGTAATGTGACGGAAGCGTGTCAGTGACGGTTTTAAAACTATTAAAAATGATGTAAAATAACAATCAGTACAAAATTTTAATATGAATTTCCATCTACATTTAGTTAGAGCAAACTTGAAAATTGAGATAAAATTAAAAAGTGACGACAATCGCTTTTGACAAAAAACATTCCATTAATGGCTGTAAAGTGGTGATAAATAAACAAAAACATTTGCGCAATTCTCCACCACTGACGACATCTAGAGAATAAATATGCTCACCTTTATACAAATTGCAAGTAGATGTCACTTTACATTTGTAGTAGTTTCTTTAAAGTCCGATAGATGTCGCAATTCGATAATAAAATATGAACTAAAGTAGTTAAGCTATTCGATGCTAGATAGCGCTACCAAAGCTGTTATTATTTTGTTTACTGTTTGTATTTGTAAAATTTGTGTAATATGTATTATTATTATTATTAATTATACTTTTACTGTGTTTGTGTACAAAATATAAGAGGTAAGGAGTATACACAGTACTTTTATTACTTCCAATTGTAGTAAGTTATTATGGTAGTCTTTAGAATTTTCATCATTTTGTCGTATGAACTTATTGTATATGTGCTCTAAATTATATATTTTCACTACAGCCTCTCTACGACACAAATTAAATTGAATTGTTTAGTTAAGTAGTTTACTATTTTATTTTAGTAGGAATTGTTTAGTGTATTGCGTAATTTTTGTTTTTTAATAATTAACTTAACAGTAATATTTGTTGTTGCCATTTATACCACAGCTGATATGTTTAAGCGCACTGACATCTTAAAGCGCATTCTGTGTCTGCATGTATAGAAATACAATCCTTTGTACAATGCTGACTGCAATTTGTTTCGGGACCAATAAAGATAGAAAAGAAAAATGAACATAGAATTTAAAATTATACAATGAAAATGTTCCTCATAAGTCATTTTCATACAGAAAACTTATGCTAGTTCTAATTTAGAAGGAATAGCACAAATATATTAGAATATACAAGGTAGTATCAAACGATAATTCCTAGTGTTTTTTTACTAAACCTCTTTGTAATATTAGAAAACAATTACTAAAATAATATTTTTTACATTTTTTTAAAGTGTTATTCGCACACTTAGGTAATTGAAAAATACGTATTTAGAAAAACGCACCTCTTGAAAACCGTTCATGCGCTTTGACCGCTAAGCAACGCAGAACGCATGCTTAGCGGTCAAAGCGCTTGAACGGTTTTCAAGAGGCGCGGGTTCAAATCAAGCTGCGTTCCAATTTTTATACGTTTTTCTAAATATGTCTTTTACTAAAATTATAGTTTATTAATAATATTTTATTTTAGCTTTTCTTAAAGATTTATTTAGTTAATAAAAAACTTTAGAATAAATTATTAAATATTACATAGTATTTTTATAAAACAATTTAGACTTTGTTTCTTTTGAAATTTTTAAGACTCAATCATTTTTCTCTAATAGATTTGGGCTTGAAATATCAGAGTAGTCAAAGAACCTAGTGTCAAGACACTCCAATCTTTACTTTTTGCCCGAATTCGAGACATAGCGTGTTGAGTGGCGGTACTAAAACAGCAGAGTGGGGAAATTAAAACTAATTATTGCACCCATTGGGAATCGAACCCACGGCCAATCACGATTAAAGCCAGACACTGTCCCTATGGCCTCTTTCATTTTAAAACTGAATAAATTTTCATATTTTATCCTTTTATATCGTGATTTTTTTTATACTGATTTTAATGCTGTTGGTCTTTTACAGGGACACCGGAGGGGTGAGAGAAGAGTGTAGTCAGTCCCTGCGAAATGCAAGCACTACATAGCTGCTTGAGAGGAAGTCGACAACCGCAGGGGCGCCCCCTGCGGGGCTCGGGCCTCGGTTTGCGTCTTCGACGGGCGGGGGAGGGGATTATCCTGCTATTTCGTGCACTTGTTTTATATTGCATGTGGGCAACGTAAGCTTTGTCATTTTAACCCTAGGACTACTACTACTAGACATAAGCTTCCTCCGAGTATCTCCATGTCGATTGAACTTACGCTTCCTGCATTCAGCATCCGTGGCTTATACTTGTAGTGCTTTAGTTTTCTATAAATGTACACCCTTAACTCGTACATCACGTACAATAAAACTCATTATTATATTTTAAGATATGTATGCTTTTACAATATGTGTTTTTTAAATAATATTATTTTTAAAAATTCTCTTTCTAATTTTATCCCCCGACTCTTGTAACCACTAAACAACTGTAACGTTCATTTCGACGTTCTCCCATTGTTGATGATTGTGTAGGTCTATTTCCTCTATCCAGGTTGGAATACTATTTATAAATCTTTATCTTTATCTAATAAATCTTTGACTGAGGTACTGACAGGCAAAGAACAGCTGAAGCTACTAGGCAAAGACAGCTGAAATTGGGCATGTAGATTCTTTGGGAAGTGTAGGGGAGTATGGAGAGCATAGTGTCAAGAGACCATTCTCCATTTCCAATTTCTATTTTCCGCCCAAAATCGAAACTTTTAGAGTCAACGCTACGCTTTGTCTTAGGTAACAAAGCGGAGATTTTTTTTTTTATATATAATCATTCCCCCGAGTATGTATCGCACTCATAACCTATCGCGTTAACAGTCACACGTTGTCTCATTGCACTGCGACGGCCTCACTAAGAGATGATTTTCGGAAATTTCTATGCGAATAAGAAAAATGGTATTTTACGTTTGATTGCAGAGAAATTACAGTTCGTCAGTAGCAAGAGCAAAAAATCACACAAAATCCTTACTCAATTTTAGAATCAGCTCCTGATTGGACTATCACGATGGACACGTATGAGATACAGTTTAAAGTCCCGAAATATATTTGTGGGAAACAAATATTAAAAAAGACCATCATTTCACAGTATTTGTTTACGCGGTAGAAGTGAGTACGAGACACCTCTTGTTACACTTAACAGCGAAATGTCAACACTTTACAAAAAAAATTTAACTTATTTGGAACTATAATCAGCTATTTTTTAGCACGTATATCAATAGCGGCATTAGTAGGATTTTTTCAAATTTTGTGCAGAGAGGAGCTCGGACAGTTGAGAGCATTTTAAAGCCTACACTTGGGTCGCAGGTTTAGGCACTGTCCCGTGTCTCTCCTTTCTGCAACGCGAACAATCCAGCAACCGTACGGCGAATGCTAATAGGATTTTTCTATTCTGTATTTTTAACTTGGAAAATTACACTGTTGCTATGAGAAAATCATTTTGTCATTTAAATATCCCGGATGTCAGTTTCAATAACCCTTAGCACTCTTAGATTAAGCCAATCTAAAATGTGTAAGTATATTTTTAAAAGGATTATTTTACCAGTAGGGCTTCAATCATCATGTATAAACTGTCAAATCTGCTATTGTTTTTTAAACCTAATTTATGTCTTATGTCTGGTCTAGATTAAAGTCTTTGCAATAAGACATTTGTTATTTTTAATTTAAGAAACTTTACTTTACGGATACGATATCGAAACAAAGTCTGCTTAAATAAACAGGGAAAATAAGATCTTTGGTTTCTGCGATTACTACACATTTTGAAATGAAACTATTTGACAAATGACAGACAAATGCCACCTCAGTCTACCTGTGGCCATTACTCAGTCTACTGTATAGTGTTCGAAACGTTCGGGTTTCTAAAATGTATTTTCGAATACTAATAATATACGTAATTCGGTTCGTCCGGAATCCGGTTAAAATTAGTTTCATTTTAAAACAGGGGAAACGTTTTGTAAATGTCAATATTACTATTAGTGAGTTATGGACCCACTAACATATCATTCGGTCCCTACCCTTTCCATTTGACAGTGCCAAGTGTGTTATGATAGTGCCATTGTATGTGAAATGTATATATAAAATATCATATAAAATTTTGTGAAAGTGATATGTTAAACAATATTTTCGTATTAAAAATATGTTGTAAAACTACAAATAACTACAAATTCAATTCAAAAAGTACGTGAATGATGAAGGTTTTAAAAAAATTTCTTTTATATGTCTTTGGGCTTCAGGCATATATATGTACTGTGTAGATTTTGCTACTATTATTTTATTTATATATATTTTATCTAGTATTATTATATAATAGTATTGTTGCTATGTATGTAAAGGTAACTTTAAAAACGACAGGATGTGGCAACATCGCCATTAACAACACCAATTTTTAAATTCCTATTTATTGATTCAATTTGAACTTCGAACTCACAATAAAATGTAGCATAGGAAACACAAAAGATTTCAAACCATTTATTATATTCTCAAAATACGTGAAATAGTGTTCTGAAATTACATAAAACAGGGTTAATCTACTAACATCGAATATTGTTTACATCGAAATATTAAACATCGAATGGATACAGAATTATAATACCGACGAGAGATAGCTGATTTTGAGCAAAAAGTTTTGTTAAAAAAATAAGTGGTCGGCTCGTTACTTAGTATTAGTAAAAATACAGCGGGTACTTGATGCAGGATTAGACTTATGTTATACAGTGAGTAAACTTACGTAAATGCCGTACAAGCCACGGGCGGGCGCTCACTCAAGCCTTGTTCACTCTGGTGCGCCGCTAACGCCATCTAGCGTCGAGTTGCTCAAACTAGCGAGCTATGACGTGGCTCAGACCCGCCAGAGTGAACGAGACGCAACGCCGTAACGCATCTGATATGACTTTCTTAAATTAGCAACGTCACATGGCCCGTTAACGAATAGAATTAGTGTATATAAATTAGCTTATGTAACAAATAAGCTTAAATGTATATAATACTGAGGCAGAAATACATCTTAACTACGGCGTAAGATTAAGTGTGGTTCGTGGGGATAGACACGAGCGCAAGCCCTTACATTAAACGGACGAATGCGATATATAATTATATTTTGCTTTATATCTATTTATCTGACGCTAAAACATCTATATAATGTATTACTTTTGTACATCTACTTATATAATAACCGTACATACACTCACTAAGCTTACTGCATCGGCGTTACTGCGTACCCAACGGCGCGACGACCGTTCAATTGAACCGACTGAAATGCACCCATTTGACTAGATATTACGAAGCTGCTGTCGGAACTTCCAACGAGTGGATCGTATTCCTGTTCGCACACGTTGAGTACACAGTTCTTTCCTATCGGGAACTATAAGTATTGTCCCGCGGGTAAACGAACAAAGATAAGGGGGTAAAGAGACAAAGATATATGATCGCTTTATCGTCCAAATGGCAACCTCAGATTAAAAAACTTCCTTTGACTAGAAGAAGACTACAAGGCTAAGCGTTCACCCGCGCCGGCTTTGCCGCCCGTCCCTTTGCTAAGTACAAGTAATTATTAAAATATATTTTCGCATTTTATTACATAAAATTCACGTTATGTTCTACCTACATTAGAAAAAGAAAGCGGGCTTTAAGTGTAAGTAATTTAGGTTCAAATTTGTACGCGGAGTCTATATACACAGCGTACCATGGACGTTTGTTCCACTGGCTCGAGTGACAACGCACAGCGACGCGTTCCAAGAGTTGAAGAGAATTCAGAGATATCCTTCTAAAGTGAGATCAATGTTGAAATGTCAAATGGATAAGCGCAAAGTTAACTTATAATATAAAAAGTGTGAATTCGACACGCTGCAGTTATCACTCGAGATGCGGTCTCGAAAACTTAGTTAAGTAACTCGACTACAAAGTGACACTTATGAATTCTAGGACACTAGACGAAACTTAGACCTAATCTTAAACACAAATAAATATTTTGGTGCAAACATAAAAAAATAACATATAAAACAATATAAATTCTAATATCAATTATGTTTACTTTGACTGATTGCGAGACATCGCAATATATGTTGACTAACCGTACAAGCTTTATTATTAAAATGATTTATTGTGAACATTCGGCCACCAGGCTTGCTTTACGTATAGAGTTAGTTATTCTTCACACACATTCATTCCATAAAGAATTAATTATTCAAGGAAATAGACATAAGGAGGGGGGTACCATCGACTCAAACTAGGGGTATCTAGCACACATCACAAATAAAGAGCGAAACGTTCTAATCCCTTGTTTTCGAGAGTTTAAAATCTAATTTTAGTTAACCGCTGGCGTTGTAACTTTAAAAATGGTCGACTCTCATAATATTGTGCCTACATTGTAGAGAAGGTGCAACTCGAAAACATAGGGATTGGATAAGCTATACGAGATCGTTTTGACACACGCGTCTTTGCCTACGTTTCCGGAAGTAAGAAAGAGCCAGCAAAGCAGGTCTGGTGGGTGAAAGTGGCGGGTAATTTACTCCTTGACTTCGAAGTATTTATAAGTAGGGTTCTCGTAGCCGTTGATTTGCATGTTGGCCACGTGTCGCTCTTCAGGTGTGGGAGCGACAGCGCCGGTTTGCTCGACCTAGAAATTAATATATTTATTTGTAGAATACATATATAATATAAAAAATATTAAAACAAAATCTTTGTACTTGATACCATAGCTTTAGATAATCAAAGAATTAATCCTTTAAACGTATTTAAATTGCATAAAATAATAAAATAAATCCTATTTCACTTCAATCCTTTAAACATATGAAAAACCTTAAGTATGTGGTTATAATAATTTTCAATGTTGAATGGTATGGTAGTACCTTAAAAGTAAAAGGATTTACTGTAAAAAAAGTACTGTGGTGAAAATTTACAATGAATTATTTAATTGCCACTAGTGAAATGATAAATATATAAAAATTACCGAACAAGAAGAGCCCTGCGCTGACGGCGCGCGGTCGCGACGACGGGCGACAGCGAGGGCGACGGCCGCAGCGGCAGCCAGGGCGGCGCCGCCCACGCACAGGGCGGGGTAGAGTGCGCCAGACCCATTGCTGTTCGGGCTGGAGCCGCGGACTGTGAAGCCCTGTAAAGATATTTTTAATATTAATTAAAATTTTAAGTTTTTGAAAATAAATAAACAGCTCTACCTATTCGACTATGCGTAGAAACTTAATGCTTTTTCCCGCATAGCATGATAGACAGGAACTTAGCATCGGGAACACACTCGTTCTTCTATTTCTATCCGAATTTGAGATATTATGAAACTCGATGTTGCGTTTTGTCTTACCTGGTTTTATAAACAAATTTCATTCTCCTTCAATTTCAACCTAATAACTTAACGTCAAAATGATTCTGAAGTTGAAGAAGCTAAAATAAATATATAACAGACAAAACTCACAGGCTGGGTGTGTTGCAGTTCATGTTTGAGAGCGTGAGCTGGTGGGGGTGGCGCTCTTTCCTCTGCTTGCTCCAATGCTGCACGTAGGCCTTCGCCCTCGGTCTGAAATAATTATTTGTCAATTTGACTTAACTTATCCTAATAGCTTTTATTTTAAATTGACATATAATATTATTATAACTTTAAAATCTTCCACATTGTAGCCAGCGTTAGGAAATTAATTTATATACCTTGTATGTCAGCATTTATTATAGTTACTGTAGAAGTAATTTATAGATTTTTAAAATCAAATAATGTTACATTATAACTCAAATTAGTTTACCTCGCTTGTAGAACGTCGGCTAGAGGTCTCACCAGCTTCGCTAGTTTCGGTCTCGGTCTCTGGGACATCAGTCACCGTGCTTGTAATGATATCTTGAACCTAATTTTAATAAACAACCATTTAAGTTTAAAAAATATAGAACAAATAGTTCTAACTTATATTGTAGCGAGTTTCATATATATATATATAATATATATATATATATATATAATATATATATACGTACGTTTGTCATTCAATAACACAAAAACGGGCCTAAATAATTCTTACATCCCACATAGCTAATACATGTATAATTTAGATACATCTATAATTTTAATTAAATCACACCATATTTTATCCAAACTTGATTAATTTCATGAAATAAACTTTCGAGGAGAAAGTAATATTTAATGTATTACAAAGTCCCAATTGGACAATGCCCGCGGTTTGGTTTCCTTACACAATACGCAATGCCTGTAAACAACTCTAACCTGACGAACAATCTTAACACTAAGTTCTTGTCCCTTATATTGTCCTAATTTATGCCTTAATTACACCTACTATGAGAATAAAAGATATTTAAATGTCTTTTTTTTTATTTCTTTAAATATTACCGTAGGAGTAGTTTCCTGTGTGAAAGCAGATCGGGTAGTATAATCATGCACGGAGACGGAGGCTGAGGGCGAGGGCGAGGCGGAGGGCGCGGGGGAGGTCTGCGTGGTGGGCGCGCTTGTAGTGTCCTCAGTGTCGATGACTTCACTAGCTTCGTCATCTACTTCATCACTTTCTTTTAGTCCATTGGAAGTCTGAAATAAATCAAAAATCTAAATATTGTTTATTTATATAGAAAGGAGGGAGGGAGGTTGTCATGTCAATTAATACAATTTTTTTTTTCAGTCTTGCCGGATGCTACCGCCGGTTTATCTGCTGCGGATAATGTACTAGGTGAAAAAAATATGCGCGTCAAAATTCAATTTAGCTGAAATAAATAGGGTTCACAGCTCTACTTGTTATTAAGTTTCCACCCATTAGGTTATATATTATATGTGATTCTATTTTCCGTACATTATATATAACATATTTTAGTGATAATGTGAAATGAAACTGAAGAATTCTTTTTTTAAAATGAAATATACTTATAAGATAATTTATACAAAAAATGAAACAATTAATATCCATACCCTAACGCGTTCATTTTGAATATCCTGTCGTTGACGAGTGCGTTGATCCCTCTTAGCGTTGAGTTGGTCGCGGGCGGCTTGTTCCCTTTGCACTTCAGCCTCGATGCGGTCCAGGAGGAGCTCTTCCGCTTCAGGCGTCATAGACATCAGGGAAACGGCCATGTCATCTTTGGACTGCATTGACTAGATAGGGTTTTCGTTACGAATTGAAGGTTTTAAATGTGTTACATAAGATATAATTTAGTATAAGTTGTAAAAGAATGGGAATTATATATTGGTTTTATCGAAAACAGTCGATAATTAAGTATATTTTGATATGGATGTTTAAAATTTACCTGCACATAATCCTCAATAGCGGTTCCAATGCTAGCGTACAGATGTGGGCGACGGCGGAGAGAAGTCAGAGCGCGTTGTAACGCTCGATCAGCATCCTTGTAAAAAATTTAAAAATAATATTTCTATAGAACATTTGTGACTGTTATATCGGATTTATTATAAAAAACTAGATATTGAAATTGTACAAAGTTTTACAAGTGATCGAATTAAATGATGAATAACGTTATTTATTATTGAATATTACAATTACTTGGATTTTGAAGCTTTATATAAAACTTTGTAATTTAAAAAAATCTTTATTTTTATCATGAATTTAATAGCGAACTTTTAGGTTACTTACATCTTTTTAAATTAGAATATTATATAAATTACTGTGTAAAAATGAAAATTAAATTAAATAAATTATAGTAAAGTATCACCTGTAACCTATCAGCAGCGCTAGCTCGTTCGGCGGCGGCGGCCTCACGACCAGCGGCGGCGGCGCGACGCCACGCGGCAAGGGCTCCACTTCGCTCGGCTGCGAGCGCTCGGACCAGACGTTGCAGACATTTTTGGACGCGGTGAGCCTGACATTCATTATTAAGTTAAAGTATTCATTATTAAAATAAAGTAAATACATATAAAGGATTAGAAATTCTAATTATTTAAGAAATATAATTTAGACATAATTGTTTGCAAATTGAAATAGTACTCACTGGGTGTGAAATACTTATATTCTATACTTTACATTGACGTAAAATATATTTTATTATTTAAATCTACATACATTTGGTGGGGTATCCCGGAGTGAGCGTGAGTAGCAAGCGAGCGCGGTGCGGCGGCGTTGTGCGAGGTGAGCCAGCACGCGCTGTTGATGCAGGGCGGCGAGGCGACGGCGCTCGGACACTCCCTCTTCCTCTAGTGACTACAAAAGGAATATTTGCAAATTATTGTTTCCAAACATTTTCAACTTGGTATGCGTGTAATTTTCGTTTATCATTAGAACCTAAAATACATAACGTCACAGAGGGAAGAAAATATACACAAAATTACAAAAATTCTAGTCATATATTCTTGAGAATATATTACCTGAATATTAGCCTGAAATTTAGCAGTCATATGTTGGCGGAAAGTTTGCGCGGCAACAGGGTCTGAGGACATCATTTGTTGGTAACGATCTTCAAGCTCGGACCATTCACGCATCACTTTGGTAATCTAAAAAATATAAGCATTAAAAATATTGCTTTTACTTAACTGTTACTGTCTTCATTGAATACCAATGTACCTTTTCACGGTGAGTCTCTTCAAGTCGTTGCTGCATCTTGTAGCTCTGATCGTTTCACAGTCCGGGGTCAAAATGCGAAAAGTAAGGGTCGGAAGTCGCAGTAGAAGCCTGCAAAATATGTACCGGTTATCTTTAAAGGAAACAATATACGGTGGAGACATAATATGGTAATGTATTGTTAAATACCGTGATTTCTTTTCTTTCCTTTTTTTTATTTACACCAACTGCGAATGCCTTCTTCTAACTTTTCTCGTTGATTCTAGAGGTTTGGATGCCAAATCAATAACAAATGCACATTAGTGTGCTGCTGCATCAGCTTTAAATACTTGAAATATGTAATATAATTAAAATAATATAATCTACTTTTCATGAATTGAAAATTTGACACTAGGATCTTTGGAAATGTTACTGGAACTCTTAAATTACTATCGAGCGATAGCAATTTGCACTATGTACGGTAATAAAATTTAAAATCCGTCATTACCTCTATATTATTTACCGAAATTGTTTTTCTTTCCTAATAATACATCAATTGAAACATAAAATCATACTAACCGTAGTAGTTGTTGTAGTAGTAGTCGTGGTGGAGGTAGTGGTGGATGGGGAAGCCGAGGACTCAGGGCGAGGCCAGAAGCCGAGTCATCAGCATCGGTATAATCACATCGTCCTCAGCATCATCATCACGAAGTCAAATCAGCTTTATATAGTCTCATCATGTCTGTCATATATTTATTTGGAATATTGGTAAAATACTAAGATAATAAAATACAATATAAAACATTTACATGTAACAGGATTTAAACTCGCGTTTGTTCGAATCGTCTTAATGTTCTAGCCATTTAACATGAAAGTACGTGTTGCTATGGAGTTACATGTAAGTCAATGTTTTTAGTTTCTGTTGAAAAATTTAACTAATGGGTAGTTTGGCAAAATACAATAATTAACATTTTAGTAGATTAAAAAAAACGAGTATGTATGTATTCAACTGTGCATAGAAAGTTTAAGTTTATATATTCATAGTGTAAATAAACTTCAGTTCTAACAAAAAATAAATATATGTAATTTTTTATGTACCGTCATCAGCATCATCGTCGTCATCATCATCGCTGAGGTTCAAAGTGTCATCGTCATCATCAGTGAGAGCATCCTCGTCATCAAGAAGTTCATCATCTCTTTCATCCATAGCAGCAGATGCAGCCAGCCCAACATCTCTCCCTCACCACCAGGGCTCACGGGCACGCCTACATCCATGGGCTTGTGCATCTTGACATTCTCTGAGGAATTCCAAGATAAATGGATTTTATTTCAAATATTAATATTTTATTCAACTAATGTTAATTTATTAGGAAGTGGGGTCACCCACTCTGTGGAATAATATAATATGTTAATAATTGATTATCTCTCTTCCTAGAATAGTCCGTCTGCAATGTGCAGCAAAAGATGTCACAAGTTTGTTATACAAATTAGTTTAGTTTCTTATTTAAATTTCTTAACTCTTACCCTTAAAATGTTTAGGGCAGCATACGAATTCAACTCCAGAGAACAAGCTGATGCCACAAGGTAGAAGCATAGCGAAGGTGCGCAGGCGCAATCCTCGTTGAGCGCAGGCACGTCCAGCGGTGGCGTTCCAGCGGGAGAATTGCCAGCAACGGCTCTGATTGTGGATGTGGTCGAAGAGACAGCTCTCAGGTACTAACAGCGCATCCGATTGGAATGGGCCTTCTGCCACCAAATAATCTTTGTAGTTAACGTAAGTATTTGTAGAAAGTATAATAAAATAAGTTTACACATTTAAGTATCATTTCGTAATTGAGAATTAAAAATCATCTAGAAATTTACAAAATTATTTGAATGATTTTAACAATTTAACTATTTATTATATAGTACGTAGTATTATTAAATCTAAAAACTGTATGTACGTAGTATTATGAAATCTAAAAATTATTAAATCTAAAAACTCTTTTTCGTAGGCATTATATAAAGAAGTCGCTAACAAAAAGTATAATCAATGCATTATGAACATTAACCGTATGTGCTTGTACGTCGTCGTAAAGCCTGGATTTTTTATAATTCAAATGTCTACGCTCTCTTTTTCTCCCTGCATATTGTATTTGTCTGTAAGTTTCGTTAGTAAATTTAAAATGAAAGTAGATTTTATTCAAAAAATACATTTCGTTAATGATTATGTTCAAAAGTAAAACAACTTAGGGCTTATCAGCTATATGCATACCAAGACAACGGAAGGGCTTCACCCATCTGGTGACTTTGCACTTGGCGGCGTTACCGGAGCCGAGTTTGCACCAGTTGCTGACTTTGACGTAGTGGGAAGCCTCTACGATGTTAGTGATATCGTGGCTTGGATATACCTTAACGTTAAAGAAATAATTAGCTAAGACATTTACATTAAAATATAATATGGAAACTGTTTATCAAAAAGAAATATTAATCAGAACTTTATCACACATATATGTATGATAGACTTTCTACCAGTTCTCTTGTCATAAACCAGTTAAATTAAGTTTGACATGAATTCACTTGTGAACTAGATAGTGGTTTAAAGGTTTTTCTAAATTGTAACTTCACACTTATGGTCTAACGGCATATATTAAAAAAATATATATGTGAAAGCTGAAAATTTCAAAACTAAATTTACTGAGCAGCGCCCACCTTGATTAAATCTACTATAACACGTCGTTTGAAATAATTTAGTGAGTAATAACTCTATTACTTAACACATTGCCTTAACAAATTACAGGAAAAAAGAAGATACAAATAGATTAGAAACATAACATAAAAAATGTCCTTATACTAATTTATGTTATTTCTATGTATTATGTATTATAAAATGAATATATCTATATAATATAACTATATATTTACTAAGTAGACATTGATTTAATATAAAATCATGCTTAAGAATTCTATATTACCTTCTTGCAATAATCAAGGATTTCCATCTTGTCCTTCAAGCAGTTGTGGGGTTTCGTCGTAAGGTCGGGTGTCCATCGTCCTGCTGCTGACATGTACTGCGGGTGGTAGGTCGCTCCAGCTTCGCATAGCACTGCGACTTGCGGATCAGCACCGCTTGTGGCCTGCAAATGAACAGTTAATTATAATCACCACTCCACTCCACATTTCAGTAAAAAAGAATAATGCTGAAAAAATAGATTCCTTTTTTGAAAAAAGTTATTTTATCTGATTAAGGAACAGTTAAAGAACCTAGTGTAACGACACTCCGTTTTTTACTTTCTGTCCGAAATTGAGAAATTACATGTTGCACAGACGACAAATATCTATATGTATACAAAATTAATCCCTAATCCCCTAATCCCATCCCAATAACCTTGGTCACGTCACAACTTGACAATGGCTTTACTAGTTTCACTCATATTTCCTTTATAAGCACCCTTATACGTTGTATGGTTCTTAGGAGTAAACATTTTGACAATTATAATGAACGTCATTATTTTTATTTAATAAAGTTCGTATTATTGAATTATTTATAGCTAAAACAGGACGTCTATCAGCTTTAGGTCAGCTTTACTTATTCAATTACGCTGTTATAACACAATTGACGGAAATAGAAATTTGGAAAGCTTAAAAGTATACACATTAAAAAAAATACATATAATAAACTACAATTTATAAAGAACACATAAATAATACACCGCCTTTCTGTATAAAGCGACCGACAGAAATGTGGCAGTAAGTAACTTATAAGGTTACAAATAAAGTTGAAATTGAAAGTTCTGAGAACAGGCCGCAAATGAAACATTCGTGTATGTTATAAATTTTTAAAATCTATTCAAAAAGTGATTTCTTTCAAGGAAGCTTCTAGTAAGACTCATAAAACTATCATATTTATGTCAAACGATGATTCGAAATTGCTTGTAATAGCCTATTTGCATAAAAGAGTACTTTGATTTTTTTTTTTCATTTTGAGTTAATCGTTGAAAATCTAAAATACAATTCGAATAGTTTGACCACACATATATTAAATATATTTTAGAAAAGAATATACACATTGTAATGTATTTTATAATCAATATAAATCTATTCAGAAATGGACAGAAGGAACGCAAGCATGAGTTAGACAAATAGTGTTTACTCTGAATGTCTAGACGGCTGGGTCTGCGGGGGTAGTTCCCGGGACAACATTGGCTTAGAGGTCACTGAACGGAGAGCTTATCGCTTGTTTTGTTATAATCCTTAGCCGATAGCTTTTTTAATAATGATGGTTGTATATATATTTGAGATAAGTAATTTGTGGGTAACTAAGAAAAATCTGAAGATCGTATCAAGACACTCTATTCTTCACTTTTCACCAGTTTGAAATATTCCGTGTTAAGTGGCGGAACTCAACACTCAATTATGTTTTAGAACATTGGAAAAAAAGGAAATTAATTTAAATATAATAATTCCATTTTAGCCTTCTAAAAACAAATTTACTTGACATTTGAAAATAATATTTATTCTTTGAATATTAAAAATGGTTATAAAAACATATTTTTAAATATGTACTGTGTAAAATATTTATAACACGATAAAGTATGTAGCTTTTACTACCGAAATTACATCTACCTTTTCGAATCGTAAAACAAAGGTTACCGGTTTCTTTTGTTGCTATTAATAAAAATGAAGCTAAAAAAGTAAGTACATATTTGCCTCGTTTTTAATTAAAACCGTTGTACGACTTTAATAAAAAAAAGTATCGTATCTACTATATTGCCCGGATACATTAGTAACTGATACTCTCACATTGTTTCCGTTAGTTCAAACTAGAATACACCCTAATCAAACAAAGCGTACGAGTGAAACTCCTATAAACCTATATTCCTGAGTTTCGTATTTTGTTGCAGTTTCAAACAAAACATTTTCTATTTTGATAAATTTCAATTCTGATAGGTAAACTTAGATTATTATTGTTGATGATGATATTGATGAGACCATCGTGGCGCAGTGTCACCGCGTCTGAATGTATACGCAATAGTTTTACGGTTCGATTCCCACTGGGAATTTCTCCGCTCTGGTGACAAGAATAAGTGCAGCGTTGAGTTGCAGCACTCAACACGCAATGTCTCGATTTTGGACAGAGTGTCTTGACCCTAGGACCTATTTGACTGATTCTCATTAACTGATTTGTCGGCCAACACGCGGCTCTGTTTACGAAAAGCGAGTACGAAGATGAGAGAAGAGATGTTTTATCCTATAACAGGATATGTTTGAATCAGTATTATTAATAGTTAAAGTATAGAAAATTAAAACTCTTTTGTACAACTATTAAATAAGTATACAATAAGTGAACGTGTACTATGAACACTTATACTGTGTGAAGAACACTGACAGTTTTAAAAAAAACAAAAGCTCTTCTTTCAGGATAATTATATAAATGCAATACGTTTAAACGTCAATCCGACACGTTTCGATGAACACAATGTGGTTAACATTAAAATATATTGAATATCGAGCTTAATTGAAAAAAGCTTTTACTGAGTAATAAATAAAGTAATAAAAAGCGCTGGATCATCCACTTCCGAAGCAAGAGGCTTATTTATATTTTTTAAATTTTCACTTATACGCCATTATAAGAGGTTTTTAAACATTATTTCATCCTATTTACTTATATAGACGAACTATTTAGTATAAACTTTCTCAATAAACAAAGTTTTCAGAGTTAACTATAGAACACGTTTGAAATGAGATTTTAAGAGGCGTTAGTTGAGAGTATTTCGTAGTTCGAGGATGTGTGTTTTATACACTTTTAACTGTATCAGTCATTTTTAATTTAGATGTTTCGTTTGACTAACACGAGTTTAGCAGATAGAAATAATATAAAATAATGCCAACATTCTTATCACTACTTTAGTCGTGTGTATCCATATAATAACGAATTAGCTTAGGATAGAAACTAATACAAACACGTTTCAAATTATTCCCTGGTTATCCCTGGTCGTCCTACGATTTATGCTATAAACATATAATGCTATCAAATCAGGAACTGTTTGCTATTTTTTCTTACATGTGAAAATAATAGCCTAATAACAAGCATTGCACATTAAAAAGTCCCTCACGAAAAAAAACACGACAAAAAGTTAATTTATTAGCTAGATTAAAATAGTAGTGTAATTACTAAATTTACTATTTCACAAATTTTAATAATGGCGCAAATTCAAAAGCCCCTTAATGAACTGCATTTTAATTAATAAAAGCTTTTAAAACTTCATCATTAAATATCGCTGTGTAAAAGCTGACACAACATTTTGAGTAAATTATTTAACATTCAACCAAATTAACGCATAAATAATATCGTTTTAAATTTAATTAAAACATGATATTTTCAGGCTTCACATGAGAGGCGTGTCTTTGGACATTGAAAATAAAGGGTGATAAATGGTCAAGTGTCCGTGACAGCGGTCGCGGTCACCTTATTGTACGAGATTTATTTATTAAAAAGCATACAAAGTCAAATATCTCTTAAAAATCGCAAATGACGTACACAAATAACCTCAAATATACGTATCGCGATAAAAATCTGTATCATTATTGAGAATTGTGATTATTAAACAAACTCACATACTCACAAAGTAATAGTAGGTAACTTATAAATGGAGTGTGATGACACTGGGCTCTCTCTCCACTTTCCGCCTGAATTATTTAATAGAAACATAGAATAAACTTAAAATAGTGGGGTTACAATCGCGTTCACAATGTGACTCTCTCCCATTAGTCAATATATAATCAATAGGATATATAGAAATGATGAAAAAAGAATATCACATATATAAAATAATATTGTTGTTTTAATTAGTTATACATTACATATATATATAGATACATTTCTTTTAAACAAAGTTAACCGATTAAAGAATTCAAGAAAGATAGATTTAAATAATGTATATTGTTTTTTCATCTATATTAATATTGTCTATAGTAAAAATAACTGAATAAACATTATAACGTGTTAACATTGATGTGAAATTCAATTTATCAAAGTCAAGACTTGCTTTAAGGATGTCAGATTTGAATTAGCTGTTTTCTGACATAATTTCCTATTTACTTTTAATTATTGTAAGCACAACGCCTAGTGATATAAGTTTAAAATAAAAAATGTACACACGCCATAGGTATATATCATACGCGCTAGTGTCCTAACCCAGCTTTAAAATTATCATAGTCCATCTAATCGTAGACGGAAATGAACTGCGCTTCTATTATGGGCAATTTCGCAAAAAAATTAAATACACTACATAAGTTAGCGTTACTCTCTAGCGTCGTCTTGAGTGTTTTACGGCTCTCATGGGAAAGTCGTATCCTTTCAAGCCCCGTTCACAAAACCTGACCTAATCCATTTGCTAGAAATATTTCTCGAATAATAAAAACAATTTTGCTTATTCTTTTCGTTTTTGGTTATTTTTATCATATATCTTATGTGTCAACTGCACTTATCGAATAAAAGGCAAGGAAAGCTGTACTTCACTCATTCGCATATAAAATTATTCCTAACGAGTGACATTCAACTATCCCACTCGTAATGTCACAACTCGTACTGATCTCTGTTTTTACGAAGCATTGTTGTTTCACGGCTAATTACCAGCTTTTCGTTTCATTTTTGTTTCCTTTCGGATAATTTAATAAAGTGCACTCTTTACACCATCCAGTCGCTTTTATTTCCGTTGGAATACAAATTGAACATAATGTTATTACTATATCTCTTTTGCCTTTTTATTTAATATTTTTGTGTAGTATTCGTGAACGATATTTAGATATGATATAAATTAAAATAAAATTTAACGATGTAAAAGCTTTATAAACTTTACATTATTTGTTAGTTTAATACAAAATATATGTACTTATATAGATGTAGCATTTTATGATCAAGACGAAAATAATTTTGTGACGAGTCAACAATGACTTCTACACTTGCCAGCCATTTTCATATATATCAAGTTAGGTGTCGGTACCCGGCTTTATCGATTTTAACTCCTACACAATACTTAGAGAAGAATAGCAACCCTGTTATTTTGAGACTAGGTTCCCTTAGCCTACCCAGACATCGGGAACCTAGTCTCAAGAAAACTTATGACACTTTCCACCTTTATTCGAGATGTATGTTGCCAGTACGGAAAAATAATAATATTATCAAATAAAATATTCTTCCCTTGTAATTGAGCTATATTATTTAGAGTCGTATTTAAAATAAAAGTATCGAAAATTTATTATTACATAGAATTAACTCTTAAGTGTTTTAGTGTCTTCCAAGTAATACGGCTTTAGATCCTTTGAGATAATTAAATATTCGACATTCGCTTTATAATGAAGTCAAGTAAGCGTTGGCACATATTGCGCAATTATAATATTAAGTAGACGCGTATTTTACGCGTTGCTCTAAGCATTCGTTTATGTCGTACCCGTGGTAGTTTGTGCAATATTAATTTGATGAGTTTAATATATTACTAATGGATAGTTGTAAAAAAATATTGGCTTTCTGCATTTCTTCACCATATAAACTTCAAATATGTCAAATTCCTCATTCTGGGTGTAGACAGTACCTTGTTACTTATGTAAAAAGCGTTCCAAATTTTTCCTTGCATTGCATATTAATATAAAAATGAAAAACATATTTAAGTGTTGTAACGTTGAATATAATGTTTTGTGTAACATATTATCTGTTAGGAAACATTAACAAGCTTTCATTATCTTCATTTGTATATAATCTATTTATATACAATTATATTTTATTATAAAAAAATATTGCAACGTTATTTTGACCCAATTATTTCATAGCATGAACCTGTCTAGGACTGCGAGAAAATAATTTAGATCCAAACCATTCTTTAGTATATTTTTAAAGAAATTTACTTATGTAACTGTAGTCTCAATTTATGGTCTCACAAAAAGACATATTTAGAATTAGGGATTTATTATTTAATAGGGATTTGAACCCGCGCCTCTTGAACGGTTTTCAAAAGGTGCGGGTTGGAATCCCGCTGCGTTCAAATTTTTACACGTTTACTAAATATGAATTTTTCAATTTCCTAAGTGTGCGAATAACACTTTAAAAGATGTTCAAAATATTATGTTCTCACAGTCTTTACCGCAAAAGTTTAATAATTAAATTGCAAAGATGAGCTTGATTTTAGTTATCTTGTTTGCCAATACAAATATACAGTAAAGTCAAACTCAAAGCCATACTATATCTAAATACCATCCCTATCTTTGCAACCTAAGCGTCGTCGTTTCACAGTTAATTGCCAAGTTTTCGCCTGACGATGCTTTTCCATTTCCTTTTGGGTAATTAAATAAAGTGCACTCGGTTTAAACTGTTCTAGTTCAGTGTTGATACGAAATAAGGGATTTTTTTACAATCATTAATATCAACTTACAAAACGACACATACATTTGTATGTATGGCATTAAAATGATTGTATTTAAAATATAGTCTTAATTTCCCGAACTATGTTACAGTTCGGCAATTACAACGATATAACAGTTAAAAAAGCTATTCTTAGTTATAAACCGTTTTCTCTAGATAATACTAGTTTTTACTAAATGCCTGTATTCAAAACAAAACGTTAAAAAGTAGAGTATGTAGAGACTCTTGACAACAGCGTAAAGCTGATGGAAAAAAACTAAATCTTCCCAGTTATAACGAAAATTTGCAGCTATATACAAAACGTCGGCTAAATATAAACAATCTAGCCTAACCTATCTTGACCAACTTAAATCTCTTCACACGGTATATACCAAAATGTTTTGAAATTTTTCAGGTTAGATTGGCTCGGATGGGTAGAGAGGGTTTCCGTTGAGTTTTGCTGGGTAACACTGGGTTGAATAACCGGTGAGTTCCATAATACTCGCAAGGCGTCGGTCGGTTGATGGGTCTGCGTAAAAGGCATTTCCTAGCGTCACAAAAAAGGTTAGGCTCGGACGGTCTGCGGAAACTGAACTTCCCAGCGATGCAAAATAAAGCTTTGGTTTTTTTTGTTTGGTTTTATTTAACTGATTTTCAGTGTAGTTTTTATTTATTTAGCTGATTTTCTAGTGATTACAGGTATTTTACACTAAAAACATTTTTTCTTAAAGTATAATGAATATTTTTGTTGAACGGTAACCAATAATTTTTAATAAATATTTAAACAAACTGAATTTATATTAACATATAAAATAACGCCCATAAAGTTTCTCTAATACGAGTTTCTATGGTATAATATTAGAACTAGGATTAATTTAATTTTAAATATATAAAGCAGTAAGTTTTAATTATAACTATAACATTTTAATTGTAAAGTGTAAGTGTAGTAACAAGTAGTTTTAACTAGGTAAAACGCATTGTAACTAAAAACGAGTTGTAACTGTAACAGTTATATTATAACAAAGGAGAATAAAGACGTCTGGGATACGTGGAAATACTGCATTAATTATGCATGCTCCAGTATATGAGACAGACAGTCTGTATATAAATTGTCTAGTTTCTCAGACAATTTATATAAAATATAAGCACGTCTTATCTCTTACTATTTTACTTTTTTACTCAATATGCTATTCCATACATGTTTAAATACCCTATTATATTGTATTCTATATAAATCAATAAAAAATTTCAATTTTTAATAATAAATCTGTTTTCGAACAGTTGCGAACAGTTTGTTTCAGTTTTCGAACCAGTTTTCGAACAGTTTCAGCTTCGTATTCGAACCCGTGCCTCTTGAAAACCGATCAAGACCGCTAAACCATGTGTTCACGTTCACTTGAACGTTTATAGAATATGTTTTACCCTTTATAAATTTTTAATTCTTTGGAACACGACAAAGCACGAAGTTCAATTTAGAAAGTGGAAAACGAGTGGCTTGAATCTAGGTTCTGTCCGCTCCACTGTTAAAAAACGGAAAACTGAGTATGAATAATTTAAAAACTATTTAAAAAGGTATTTAAATATTTGGCAATACATATGTTATAGATAATGTTTACTATATGCGAGAATTTGTTGTAGCGACATTCTATTAAGTTTAAAACTAGGTTCTTACAAAATTGCAAATTTTTGAACTATTCAGACATAATTGCCTATAGAGACAAATTTGTAATTATTCAATCTAAAAACGATAACACAAGGTTTCTCAAAAGAAAGTTTATATTTAGAGAATCGATTTAAAAAAGTAAGCCATGTATCGAAAAAATGTTTATTAATTATTAAACTACACAATTTGGTATTTTATTTCTTAGACATAATATTGTTGAAATGTCGACCCTCGCATTCACGTCACTTATTTAATCGAATGGTAGAATTTCACTAAGAACACAAGTGGACTTAATTGATGGCTGCCGTGTCGTGACGGATATTTTCTTTCAAATGCGCCAGGGAAGTCGGTTTATTGGTAAACTTTAGATTTAAGATAACTCCATAAGAAAAAGTCCATAGAGGACTGCGTTGAGGCCAATTTACGTCACCTCTTCTGGAGATCAATTTACCAGAGAAAATTTCACGAACTCGTGGACGTGTGTGACGTTGCTCCGGTTTACTGAAACTATGTTTTTTGGTTATAACCAGAAAAGATTTGGAGTTCAGGCTCCAAAAAGTCGTCTATTATCTCCACATAACGCTTTGAATTCACTGCAACCGCACGCCCCTTTTTGTCTCAAATAGTGTGGGCAAATAATTTATACGATAAACCTCCTTGCTTTATATTCCCATAGGAATGAAAGGAAATATTGTCTTAATCGTCCTTTACACTCTCCAAGGAATATGCCAAGTTTCAGCTTTCGACGCCAATTAGCAGCTAGCTGTGCGTTGTCTGTTAGTCACTTAATAACAAATTCGTTTCAAAGATATAGTTTAATATTCAAAAACCTTATTCCACAAATCTACAAATATAATAACTGAGCAAACATACATTTATATGCTCGTACTAACGTAATTTATATATATTTAGTTTGCATAGAATTTTCGCCCCATCTCATTGTAGCGTCTGTCAGTTGATGATCACTGCTTGATATGGGTTGCCTGCTGAATATTCTGAGATATAAATTTGAAATTCTCAAGTAACGATATATTAAATTAGATAAATGTATGGTAATCCTCTTAGTGTTAAAAGGTTACGCGAATACCTAATGTAAGGGTAAATCCATTGTTGCAGTTTAGTTTGGCAATTTTTAATATATTCTAATAGATTTTATTTCCAATTTTACAGTTTTTTCTCGTATAAAGTAGTCAGAGTGCAGGGTATTCGAAGAGAAACTATTGTCACATTTTGTCTTACAAGATGAAAATAATTTAAGTTTAATAATTTTCCCAAGTGGAAATCGAGCCCACAACCTATAGCGATGTCCTCATTCTTATAGGTAAAACTACATTTATAAGTTGCTGGCTTGTTAAAATAACAATCGTTTATAAAAAAAACCTACATTTAATAACCTCTAAGCAGGAGTAAAATTTCATTTAGGTACAGAAATTTCCCTTTACAAATTATTGTACCTATTCAAAATAGTTGCGGTGCGAAGCCACGTTCGTTTGTGCAAGTTGCCTCGTTAGCTGACAAGCTCTGAAGTTTACTAAGATGTACAAGTTACAATAATTGATTTGTAGTTTGAATATATTCATCACGTAATATATATATATATATATATGTATATTACGTGATGAATGAACTTAATGAATGCGAAATTTACTTTATTGATACTAATAATACCTACTAAAAATAGTAATAAAAAATAAATTGTATTTTTAATTTTCTAAATATAATATTTAATAACAATAAATAAATTGATCCATTTAACTAGTACTAAAGATTTTGTAGTATTTTATTATACATATATATTAAATTGTTAATAGTAGAACTATATTACTTCTATATGAAAATAATTTTATCTAATATAAAATGTTTCAAATAAATTTGAAGAACACAGCTTTTATTTTGTTCTTATTTAATAAGGACGCCGAGATTGCAGAAAGCTAAGAGCAAAGTCTAGTACGGTAGAGTTCTAGAGAATAACGACTGATCTAATGTCACTGTACTGGAAGCTATATATTAGACGATATATTGTACCTAGAAAGCTTTTCTGAAAAGATTTTTCTATGTCATTATAGAATTATGTTGGAATTTACGGTTACATTTATATGTACTAGTTAGTATACACATAAAGACTTATCTAAAAATGCTCTAACTTGAAATGTCTCTCTAATTCTTGTTCTAATAACGCACAAATGAAACTAAAAGCTTACAAAGTTCAAATTTGGCGTAAAGGTAAAAGAAAACTGTAGCACTAAAGAGGCTTTTTAGATATTGTAACGAGAATACGGGATTTGGTGTTTCACAATCGATTATAAAATCCACGCAAATGAAGTTTCAGACGAAAGCTAGCAAGTTTTTATTTAAACATTTACGTTGAATGGCTGATGTACAGCATATCTAATGAGTGTAAACAAAAACTGTTCAGAAATGCCGTCGTACTTTAACAAATACTGTAACAATCATCGAACTAAATGTAAAATTGAAGTTATTAATTAAATCACTTAGTTACGATTTATTACACATGAGTATATTAATTATAAATTTATTACACACGTGTGAAATTGATGACATATAATATATAAATAAACCACACCATCAATATTCTAATTTGTCGGTAAAGCATAATTTCCTCTAATAGCTATAAATCTTAGCTAACAAGAAAATTAAGATGGCCGAAACGGCGCTATTAATCATGATGACTACAGCACCTATTTATAAGGGCATAAGTCATATTTTGAGTGCGAGGCAATAAGTTATTGGCTGTGTACAGAATAATACTCTCAGCAAATGTGATAGGATTGGCTGACCATTTTTATCATTTGGGATTTATGAAATGGTGTCAAATTTAGTTTAATTTCATTTTAAGTTTGATAATTTCTAGAACCTTTTGGGTTAAAATAATAATATAGTGACGCATATCTCTGTTATCCACCGTTTCACGAGACATGTTGGAATCTAATAAAAGCCTAGTTAGTCAATTTGAATTACCAAAACCAATTATTATTTTAGTTTAAATGCACTAGACAATATTAAGAGAAAATTGTATTTTCATTTTAAATTGTAAAAGCTTTAAATGAGTTAGTCTAAACATAAATATAAAATGAACACTTCCAAGAAGGAAGCTGAAAGTTAAGCCAATTTAGCCGCAAGTAAAAGCAACGACAAGAGAATAGCTGTTCTTAGTTACAATGCAAATATATGTAAATCGGTACACATTAAATGCTGCGGCTTGTTGAAAACTTATAAAGAAGTTCCTACAATACTGTGCATTTTTTAAAATTATATTATCCATTTTATGAAATTTTGTACATAAATTTCCACAAAAGAAACTTTTTTAACACATGGCTGGCATAACATTAGAAACAAGAAGATTGGGGTGAATTTGTATGTATATGTTACAGCAAAAGCCCTAACTGCGTTGAATTCAAAAATTTCCCAAATAAAGCTTAAGATTTACCAACTCTAATAAAAGTTCAAATTATTCATTGATTATTATTCATTTCGAACGTGTACCTCGGTAAAAGTAAGGTACGGTAAATGTTGTCAGATGAGAAATATTTCTGAATTTTACCATTAAAGTTGGTAAAGTGTTGTACTTGGAAAATATTATAATTCCACAGTTCGGACTTTTACAGTGATATATATTTATTTATTCGATCCACTTTGCTATTCTACAAAATTAATGTAAAATTTTAATTAATATCAGCATCAGTGTAAGTAAGTAAGTACGCTTAAGGGCCACGCTCAAAATTCCCTTCAGTTCATTCTCGTTGCTATGCAAATGTATGGAGATTCCGAAGAGCAAACTACTCGCGACTCTTCCACTGAAGCATCGCTATGTAATTAGAGCTGTCAAAAGACAACTTTGTGTTTATTTAGTATCATTATATGCATTTAGAAATAACAAAATAATTAATAAGCCACTTTTATGAATAAAAATGTGTCGTGTATGTGATTTGCTTGGCTAAAAGCAAGAGCTACAGGTTCAAATTCCGTTCGATCAATTTTTCAACTTAAAATATTTTACGTTCTTTTAGTCTAGTTAGTTCAGAGTAGTATGTACTAATCTTTACTAAGTATCTAACTTCTCTGTTGATTTTTTACAGGTAAGAATTTTAAAATAGAAAGAAAACAGAATATAATAGGTATTTCACATATTTTTTTCATCTACTTTTTTTCAATACAATACAAGATAACAATATGGATATTATAACAAAAAACGTTACTTCTCATTGCCAAGTCTTCTGAAGAGACTGTAAAGTTTACTGAAGAATAAAATTATTATGTAATCTGAGAAGAATTTATAAGAATTTCTTAGAACCGTGAAATAATGATATTGCTTTAAACTCTTGTTATATTTTTGCCAAAGAATATTTTTTTATAATAGTTATCAGCTTATTTTTGATATACTAAAAACAAAATATAAATAAGCTTTTGAGATTATTTTTACAATGAACTTACTTAGTTTCGAAAAACGAAGAATACAATTTAAAGGCAAGGCACTGGACGGTTAGTTTAGCGCTTTGAGGAATTTGTATCTACAAAAATATTTCCATGGTTTGATTACACAAAATTAGCAAAAAAAGAAAAAGATCTTTAGATCAAAAAATGGGATTACATATTTTATATATAATCCCATTTTTTGTCAAAAAGTTAAGATTGAATAACAAATTACTTCCAAACGAAACTACTTTAACTGGATTAATCGCGTATATTTTACTACTGTGACCGCTGTGACCACGGACTACACGGACGGACACGGTCGAGTTCCACCACTCAACACGTCACGATTTTGGGCGGAAAGTTGAGAATGGAGTATCTTGACACTAAGTTCTCTCTGACTACCCTTCTATGGGGAAAAACGCGAAACTATAAGCAAAATTATAGGTTTTTGATGGTTTATTGACCTCAATCCTTCCGCCACTTAACACACAATGTTTTTAAAATTAGGTGGAAAGTGTACAATGGTTTTCTCTAACTGCTCTGTTACACGTGAAAAAGCGTGAAGCTGTTGGCTGTATAATAAAATGTAACGCACTAAAGCATAACTGTGACTAATCCCTTTTGTATGACAAGTTTTTTATCACTTTTCTAAACGTACACTTCTATTATCAATATAAAAGGATAACGACATAATATTCCTTTACATACATACACCATGAACATGAGATATTAAACATAAATCAAATTTTATAACGTTTAGTTTTCAATACGTTCCGCTAGACGCGAAGTTCAATTTCACATTAAACTGACGTTACCCACACAAAAGCAGTTTTATGAAAACTCATATGCCGCTACTCGAACGTAGCAAAGGCGCGGACTGTCGGCTTTGTACAAACACATTTCCACTTTGACCTTTGAAATTCGCGCCTTTGAAAATGACGGTACCAATATATTCTGTAAACATGATAAATGGCCGAACTTGACGTAAGCACCATTTGTCTCCCAACACCGAAGGCAGGGAAAAGTCGTCTATTTACATAATACGAGGTTTTAACGCCGCCATGTTGCCAAGTTGTGGAGCTTCGCTTAATATGAATTCGAAAAGCCTTTTTAGCACTTATGATAAGATAGAAACGTCTTTTGAAGCAGTCTATACAACGTTATTGTGCGGTTACAAGACGACATTAGCAATAAATGAGATCATGGTTTCGTTTATGAATTATGAAACAATATCATATCTTTTAATTTACTTATGCATGCTTTGCTTTTAGTCGCGTAGCTTCAGCCTTATCCGTAGACGCAGTTCGAATTTGTTATTTTTTATCAGTACACGCGTTATTGCAGTATGGTGTGGACTTATTGGGTCGTGGTGCGGACTAAGTGACTGGTGCGAACGTCTCTTTGGAATGCAAAGACGAGCAATGTGAATTATTGCTAAAATTTCACAGGACACCTCCATATTTTTCTCAGTTAAGAATCATGACTTTACCCTCTTTACTAATATACAGTGTAGCAGCTATGCGTCGCAAAGAAAAACAAGAAATTCTCAAAACTTAGCGACCTAGTACGGTATAATATGCGCTTTTCAAGTAGATTGCTCTCAATTAATATCAGATTAACAAAAATGGAAAAGAACTAATAAAGTTATGCCACAAAATAGAGGAGATTCATAAAATATAAGAATATATAATATAATAATTATTTCGTAATAAAATGTTGTAGAAGAATTATATAATCCACATGGAAATACCTATACATACACAAAGAGTACTAATATAGAAGCAAGAAACCTTCCAACTTAGTTGAAACTCAGAGTTGATGAAATCAGAATGTATTGCACTTTGCTTTATTGACCTTTGAGGTATTAAATCAAATCTATTGTCGTTTACCCATCTAAATAGTTAAGACTGAGTTTATGATTGAAATATGTATGAAAAATAAAATATGATTTTTATTATTCACCGAAGCCAAAAAATTTAAATAATTAAATTCTGATCATGCCACCGAGTGGTATTCAAACCCACAACCAATCGTGATTATAGTAAGACAATAGCCGATGGCTTCAATTTATAATTATAATGATTTTATCATTATAATTTGTAGACTGTTCAATAAATACCTATATATCTATTTAAAAATGCAAGATTTTTATCATGTCAAGTATGTTCTCAGAAGAAACCTGATAATGAATCACTTCGTTACGTTTTCGCTCCTCAGTTTTTATTTTTAATATATAATATGATGTATTGTGATTTATAATGATTTGTCTTTAAGGACATCTTTAAATATATTATATATTCAGTTTTCACAGAGAAACTGAGTGTCAAGGCACTAAAATCTCCACTTTCTTTTCGAATTCGAGAGCATGTCGAAATTTCCTTACATGAATTATAAAAATAATATAACAAAAATATACTTCCGACAATTTTTACACTTTACACGACGACAGGCATTCTAATTTCCGTCCTACTTTAGTAAAATATGATAGCAAGAGACGTGGACCTACACATATTTGAAATATAATGAAGCTGGCATGTTCTGTGCGATTCCTGATTTCCTTTACGAAAATCAAATGTCACCGGCTATTATAGAGAAGTATATATTTTTATTATACAGATTCACTTTTCCCACTTAGCTGGGTATAAAAAATCACAATGTCAAGAAATTCCATTCTCCACTTTCCATTTGAATTCTCGACAAAAACTCTACTCTACGCCGCGTGTTGTCTTACCAGAGCTTTCTATACTTACAAAAAATTAAAAGGCACTTACTTATACATGGAGAGAGACATAAAACCTATCAAAACGATAATGGGCAATAAAAACCAGTTTATAACCAGTTCCTGACGAAATCCTGTCTTAATTTGCACCATTTCTAAAGCAGGTCTAGGTTATGCTAATGAATAGAACTCATTTATACAGCTTCCGTGAGGGTAGAGTAATTGCCTTTTATTTGTATAATCTCACACTTTCCCCTAAGAGAAACGCATTGAGGGCTACAAAATTATCTTTCACAACTAATATATTGCCAACTGAATCAGAACTCACCCTCTTACAATTTAGATAAGCATTCTTGATTTAAGCCTATTTTATATAGAGTTACGTGTTTTTATAGAAAAGATAAAGGCGACTAAGAAGTTTAACAAAAAAAGGTATATTTGCATCCGTTAATTAATATTATGATATTAGACAATTTAATGCCATCATATCACATAGTAGACACTATCATTTCATGTCATCATACTAGTGATGGTTGTTTCTTGAAATGGCTCTCGAAAGAAATTATAATGGGGCAATGTGGAAATGGATTGGAAAATTCTAAAATTGAACAAAATAAAAACAGGCTACTATATTATTAGAAGTTAATTATTAGAAGCACTAATTCAGTGAAAACTGCAAAATTAAATCTATATATTAATATTAGTGTAGCTTTAAAAGAAAATATATTCTGTGTATTAAGCAGAATGTCCTTTGATAGCGCTTAATTGAAGTTTTTATAATTTTAGTCACGTGCCACGCAAGAAACCAGTGGAATTAATTAGGTTTTATGGTATCGCTCCTAATAACAGGGCTACTTGTTTTGAATGACAATGTACACTTTAATTGTTTGCTCGGCGATAGCTGTACCGACTTTCGGGCTCTATTACGCACCCGCGAAACTTGAGATTTTGACCTTAATGAGGCACTCCAGTGTTATATTTATACGGAGCCTTTGTTTATACTAGCTATTACGGTATTTTAGTTTAATTTATTTTATCAATATAAGTGAATTTAAACAATGCCTTTAATGAGTACAATAGCTTCTAAAAAGCATTTGAATTGATTTCATCACCATTACTATAATAAAAACAATAAAAAATACTTCCGCTTTCTAAATTTGATGCTATTAGGATTTTTTTAGTATTATCTAATTATATGTTAACAAATCAAATCAGGGTATATTTATATTCAATATAATATTGCTTAGAATAGTATGTTATCTTATATTAACATTTAAATATTGTAACAAACTATTTCATACTATACATATTGCTGTAACAAAATCATAGTTTACTAGAATATTGCATGAAGGAAATCCTATTACAGAGTTTCTTTATACTTGCGGGGAAACGCTTAATGGAGAGCTACACGTAAAAGCTTCACATCTACCCAACGCGTAATAATTTGACTTTGATATGACTGAAAAATATATCAAAAACAAAAGGAATTATTTTAAAATTACTGAAAAATATAACAAATACAAATCTTTTATACTAAGCTTTATTTAGTTTATAATTTAATTTAGATAGTATAAAACATTTTCTAATAGTGACAATATTGAATTACGCATGGTATAATAAAAAGCATCTTGTACTTGCTTGCTTGTATTGATATTTTACATTTTCAGCTTTACTTAAACCTTTAAGAATTATAAAGTTTCCGACTGAATCATATTAAAATTGAGCACTTAGAGAAACGTGAATAATCATAAAATATGAACATAATTACCAAACTTCAGGCATCTACTTCATTACACCCGATAAGTTTCTTCATATATTTAAATAAGCTTTTACTAAGTTACATACGAAAACCGTTAACTAAGAAATCAATTTAAAAATTTTAATTACACATTCAAACGAATTTAAAATTGAAATGCTTCGAAATTTCAATGCCTAATTAATTAAACCTGTCCTACACATTCTATATAGAGAGGCTCTACTGTCAAGGGAAAACGTCGATAATTTAATTCCACCCGCGACTATTACAAAGCTATTAGCTAACATTGAACTTAAATTATCAACAGTTGCCCGTGTTATTGGAATTCAGCACTCTTGCTGCATATGCTTTTAAAATTTAATAAATTTGTGTAAAATTAATTAAATTTATAAATATGTTTTCACAATATAGTAGTAAGGCGGGTTCGTATAACTTTGTTAGTAATATGAGGGAATATCGATATTTACGTAAGATAGGTTTCTACATAACATGGGTGGAAATTCGAAATTTGTTAGAAGAATAAAGTAAAATATACTTCATTACTAAACTTGTAATTTTTTATACTGTTGTAATTAGTGTATAAAATACATATTTACTGATGCTACCAGAGTTAATAACTGATTAATTATTTTTATAAATATATATTATGGAATATTATCAAATGGATTTTTTTTACAAAATACAAGGTAATATGCTTTGCGTATACTGTATAAGAAATAGTGTAGTATATAAAATAACTGTTAAAGATCAATAATAAAAAAAACTATTGGTCTTAAAATATATTTCTTTCAGCTTCACGCTTCCCGCAAATCATTGTAGACGGAAAGAACCTGTGTCACGACACTCAGTTTTCCACTTTCCGCCTGAATTTGAAGCACATTGCGTGTTGAGTGATGGAACTCAACGCCGCGCTTGGTTTTAACACCAGTGCGGACAAATGATGATTTAAATATAACCAATCCGGCGAGTAAAAATTGTACCCACAATGTCCCACTGCGCCACGGGGGCCTCTTAAAATAATACATTAAACTGTATTATTTATTTCCAAGTTTTTATTCTAAACAGGCAAATAATTCGATACTATATGTAAGTACATCATAATCAATCTATACAAATCAGATAATACAAGCTAATTTTCAATTTGCTAAACAGATTACAAGAGACAACTAATTAATCTAGAATCATCGATAGTGTACCGACAACCCTACACAGAATATTTGTGCGTAACATTAACCGTATTGATTTTGTTTGCGCGCGCAGCCCTAATCCCCACCTCGATGGGAGGGGGCATAAAGGAACAAGGGTGGACGACGTTTCGATTCGAACCTTTTTATAGGGGCGCCTGAATCCCTAAGGTTAATTCCACGATAGGTTACATACAAGAAAAACGCATTATAATTTCCACTTAAGCACCATAACTTTATCCACTTTAGAGTTCAAGATGTAAATCTTTTTGAGATCTAATAAAGAGTGACTAATAGGTTATTAGATTGTACGTACAACTGAATATAATTTCCTCTTACTGTCATTTTAATATAGGCATAAATTATAATATAATAAACATTGCTGAATTTTAAACGGAATCAATGTTTTTTATGACGAAGTGCAATATTGCCACCCTCGATTTTTATAGAAAGACAAGAAGGGATATTTCGCCAGGAACTTAAGCCTTCTCTACTCCATGAGTAAGTTCTTACTTATCAATTAGTAATTAAGAGCAAAGCTAAGATTAAACGTGTGACCTAGTTACCACACGTGCTTGAACAATCCACTAGCATCTTAAGGCTGAGTAAATATTTAGATAACAAGCAAAGTCACTAAGACTTTGGAAATTTGCATTATTCATCAGTAAATATTAGATTTTCTAAAATTCAAAAGCGACAGTTATTTATTTAAGCTTTCTGAACTCGTTATTGTTGTTATCTCTTAGGATTCCAATCGTTTCAAGTAAGCGACTTAAGCCAACAGATTTTATTTCTTGTGATAACGCTTTTGTGCAAACGAGATAAATTGTTATTGGCTTAAATCAAGATTTGTATCATTTTTCTTCAGCTGGGCTTCAGTTACTTTAGAGAAATATAGCATTTATAACCAAAATACAGTAAAAGTCAATCATTTAAAACGACATTAGATGAGTAGTCGAAATTTCTGTGGAAGGAAGCCGCGACTGTTATTACCCTAATGATTTTCCATCGGCAAGCTTTTAAGCCAATACGAGGACTTCGCAATTTGAAATGAGATGTTTGAATCCTTTTAAATACAATCGCGTTATTGCTAGTTTCCTAAGAAGTACACTACTTGTGTAGTATATAAGTAAATCATAGAATGTTATTGAAGTAATAATATATTAGCGGAATGTTGTTAAGCTTTTTAGAGCTGAAATTCTCAATCGTATCAATATAGAAATTTGTATTGAATTCCTTTAATTCGGAAAATTTTGGTTACGTCATAATGTGAAACGAAAACAAGATAGAAATTTAAGATATATGCTTGTTTTACATCAGTAATAAGGTAATAAAAAGCACAGAAAAATGCATAGTTTTTTTTTCAAAATATATATATTTTTTAAATATAATAAATAAAATATGAGTTTTTTTTCAAAAAATTAAAACAATTTTTTTTACATCTTCACGCTTTTCCCCCTCGTATTTCATTTCCTCTCTAATTTCATTTTATATCTCCGAGTGGGAATCGAACCCACAACCAGTCCCCCTGCGCCACAATGGCCGTTCAATTATATATGTATGTGTATAGATATATAACTAATATTGGGCATATATTTAGCTATTGCAGGTCGCTTGAATTAAATTTAAAAGTAATCTCCGTATAATTCTATTTTGTACACTTACGTCTAGAATAGAGCGACTATATTTGTCATAATGTGGGTTCCAGACAGGAAAAGCATACTCTAGGTTAGATCGAACATAAGAGTTATATAAAAGACTAAAAGTGGGTATATCTTTAAAATCGTTTCCCTGTCTGAAAATGCAACCCAGCATTTTGTATGCTTTCTCAATTATATTAATTATGTGCTTATGTAATAAAATGCTAGAATCCAATACACCAAGATCTGCAACAACAAATAGTCTAGATAGTTGCTTATTATGAATAACGTAGTCATGTAAAATTGGAGTCTTCTTTCTTGAAAAACCAATTATACAATTTCACAACACAAAGCAAAGTTCCAACATCTATTCGGAATAATTTAAATAGCTACTTAAACCGTACTCGAATCCAAATCATATTTCGCTTACAACGCGGTTCGAATCGATTTTAAAATGTATGAACTTTTACTCTATTTATCATATCATCAGCATGCAGCTGAGAAATCTCGATTATATAAAACGGAATTTATGTTCCCATTACACGTTAGATATTGGATGCAAGTTGTAATAAGCTGGTTTAGACAGCATAATATTCTGTTGTGGACTGAATAAACATTATTATTTTGTAGTCCCAGGCCAATAATGCAATAGCTGTGCGCAGTTCCGATTTATTTGTTATAATTTTAATAAGAATTGGTTTACTTTATTTTTAATATGATCTAAGAAATGCACATTATATAATGATATTGTGTAAATCAAAAATAATAAAATCAAATTATAGTTTTTCGATCTGTCACTAAACACGAATGTTTCTAAATTGCTAAGCAATTCGAGATGCATTTAATTATTTTTCTAAATATGCATATACTGGCATATAAAACTATGTTATATCAAATAATTGTATTTCCAAGAAACACTTCAAGTACTATATTAACTGAAACTTTAAAAAGCCATATAAAATGCAAAGAAAGGAAGAACAAAGCCGTGAAGCGGTCTTGTTACCCAATAAAATTGAAAGAATGTGCCAATAGGGAAATATTGTTCATCTTGCCGTTCAAGATGGATGGCGATGGATTTCATTCAATACGATCGCCGCAGGTTATTTAAAATCTTTTGTTTTTTACGGCAAGTCTTATTTCTTTTCAAATTTCTATTATTACAGAATTTTCCACAAATGTATATATATTATTTAGTCTTATAATAAGACTTTGAGGCCATCGTGGCGCTATTGGACAGCGTCTGACTAATCGCAATTGGTTGTGGGATCGATACCACTAGGAGATATGATCATAATTTTATTACTTACATTTCTCTCCTTTGTGCATAAGACAAAACGCGGCGTTGAGGTCCGCCAATCAAAAGATAATGTCTAGAATTTCATCGAAAAGTGAAGAATGGAGTGACTTGACACTTAGTTTTATCTGACTATGCGGGAAAAGCGTAAAGCTGAAAAAAAAGACTTTTTGTAGTTACTCCTAATTGATTATTTAAAGAAAGATTATTTTGCTTAGTTTTTCTTAATATTTAAATTTGATATAATCATATCAAAAGCTTTCTAATCTATATATTTATTATGTATTAAGTGTAATACTAATTTTTATTCACTGCGTATTTTATGCAGCAACGGAGGCTATTAGAAGTTTCGAATAATAGAATCATACCTATATAAATAGTTTTATCACAAACAATATATTATATTATATATTATAAACTGCATACGAAAAAAACAGTGTATACAGATACTAATTAAAAACTACTTCTTAATTAAGCTTTGTAATATTTTATTTAAAATTAATTAATTATATAAATTATATAAGTTTGTTTGAGTTCCGTTAGTAAACACTGGTTATTAATTCCAATACACCGGTTGATTTTGAATGAGTTTTGCAATATAAATTAACGCAATCTATTTATATAAGATATGAAAATGATTGATGCACAGTTTTTTATCGGCGGGACAATATTGTAAAAACCCTTCACTCATATTCCAAATCAAGTTTGTTAGTCTTCAAGCGGATATAGTAGCCGTTGACCGTTATACGCTTTCTATCCTTTCAAATATAATATATATTTATCCAAATGGAAATCGAAGTGATAATCACCAAGTTTTCATTATCATCGGTGATTATTACTTCTCAACAATGGCGTCAGATGTTCTCATGGGTATACCATACAAATAAAATACCATACAAATACAATTCAAACAGGATTCTGCCGAAATGTTAAATGTTTTTTATTGTTTATTTTAATTTTTACGATTTCAAATATATACAGTATGCCTACAAGTAAGTAAATATTGTCGAATTTGTTTTACTTGAGGCTAATGAATGTGTTTTTTTTTTAATTAATATTCAAAATTAATCATGAAAGGGAAATGTAATTGTTTATAAAATACAGTTGGGTAGTGCCGTATGTATATTAACACAAAATCGCATCGCGTTGCAAAGCTATCCAGGAAATTGGCAATTTCGCGTCGAACGGACTGACGCGACGGACGGTGACTATGAATATAATAAAGCTAAGTAAAAGCGTCTATTGGCGACTTGATTGCAAAGCAAATTGGTTCGCATAAAAACTTCAGATCACATCATCTATAGAGATAATTACATATTTTTAACTGAAAATACGAAAGGAACACTACAACTGACAGTGTATGTTAAATATAATTGATAAATATGTGAATTTTACGCTTTCCAAAGAGACTTTATATATATTTTTTTTTAATATAAAATTCGTTTGTTCTAAGTTTAACTGTTAAATTAGTTATAAAAGTTTTTGTAAGATAATCGAAAGCATAAATTCAATCAATTAAAGTTTACAAAAAAGATGATAGATACACATAAACTAGTGTAGATATAGGATAAGCTTGTGTAAGTGCAATCCAAAAGCCAAATGATTCAAGTAGCTTCATTTCTCATTTATATGTAAATGAGATTTAAAATGAGGAAGAAAGAAAATACGTCTTGTCTACTTAAATAAAGGAATCCGTAGTTTGCAAAAAACTTTATAACAACAAAACATTGTACAATATTGTAATGTCCTCCATATATGATATAATATATACATTTGCCTATTTTTGATCTATAACAATTAATTTAATATACGGGATAAGCCAATAGAACACTATATATGACTCCGTTCATCACTCTCTGTAAATGCCTCCATTTTAGACCAGGCCCTGCAAGCATTGTATTTTATCTTATAAAAGTACAAAAACGTCTATACATGAAATTCAACAAAAAGAAAAAATAACACGCAATGTCTTTGTTCATTCAAATTCGGGCGGAAAGTGGAGAACGGAGTGTCTTGTACGGTTATGGAGATCAGGTTAGTTGCTAATGTTTCTTTGCCTATACTGTTATAAAGTGGTTGTTTTAAAAAAAATAACTTTTGTCAATTTTTCTTGCGTTTTATAAATGGCCTGGAATTTTTATTTCACAATATGACATTACGTGACACTTTCCACCCACAATATATGATAAGTTAAGCTTATTACGATATGATAGGAAAAAATTAAAGCTATCACCCTAATAATAAAGTTATATAAAATTTAATTATCAAAGTATTTAATCCCATAAAATTAAAACATTTCTTTGAAGTTAAATTGGAAATTATTCAGAATTGACAATAAAAGGGACCGACGCGAATCTCAGAACCTTTTGGGACCTTATTATTTTACTACCTCTCAAAAGTTTTGACAATCTCGGAAAAGCACACAATCATTATCGAAATCGAAATGACGTCAGTCAAGATAGACATATATTGCTTATAATCTGTGTACCTTGTAATTGTAAATCCACTGAAATACAATTTGAGAATGGCGTTAAATGTTTTTTTTATTAATTTACACATCTCTCACACAGTATTATTATATAGCTTAATACATAGCTTAATTAAAATATAAGTAAAACAAATAGCGATTAATCCTCTGCATCATATACGTAATGCATGGATCTAATAAGCCTTTGATAGTGTTATATAATATCCAGTGCCGACGCAATCTATCGCGATCTAAATTAGTTTAGAGGTCAACAGGCCCTGCAATGCGCTTACCACGGGACTAGAAAACTTTTGCGTTTTAATCAATCGAGCTATGTTTAAAAATTTTCTACAGCATCCACGCGCTTATTAGTCAGGGTCGATATATACTTCCATAAATTAATAATTTATACTTTAAATTATTAAACTTTAGAACGGTGTGCATATTATTAGTCATAGTTATATAAAAAAAAACAAAAACAAATTACTTGCCTAGAAACTTATTTACTTTTAATACATGACAGTCGTTCGCTTCTGGCGAAGAAGCTTTAAGTGGAACTAATGGTGCCTAGAGAATTAGTTCCATATAAGTGTTTATAACAAAAGTAACTAAGAACTTTAGAAATCTAACCTAATTTTTGAAAATCTAATATGAGAGCGGTGGTAAAAGGGATATTAGCCTTCATTTTGCTTAATATACACTGTTATTCCTTTAAGGCGTATAGATGTTTAGTTTTAAAGTTTACAAGTAAAGAAATTAACAAACTTGGGTTTTAGTATTTTTTGTATCAAATATAAAGAAAACAAGAATTGTAATTTAAACGTGAAAAAGAAGTAAAATATATATAAATCTAAATTGATAATATTACGAAAACGTGTATTGCAAATAATTAGTTAAATATTTGCATTTGTATGCTAATGTTATGGCATAGTCAAAATTTACGGTTTGAGAAACATTATTCTAACAATGTAATTTTTATATATCTATATTATTCCTCACATACATAAAAAAAACTAGCGACCTTATATATATAAAAAACCTAGCAACCCGCTCGCGGTTTTATGGCTACAACTATTTCTTTGTCACTTTTACCACAAACTTTGCTTAAATTTATAATTTATTCGAATTATGAAAAATATTATTATTTACAGACAATATCTATACTGTGAATTGATTAAAGTATCAGCGAGCTAAATAAAACAGTTATTTTATAACAATTACGTTGAACAAAATTTAAATTCTTGTACTTTTTTATTTTAGACCCCATTGAAATAAAATAAGCAGTAACACATTATAAAATATTGAAAAATACATCAAAACTGCATTTAACTCATTTAAGCCATGTCTGAGATTAGCGTGCACGAACACACAGACAAACAGAAAAAAAAAGTAAATAGTATTATTTTGGGTTCTATTACTATATAAATTCACCCAATAGTATTTTTTCTCATATATCATCCATGTACAGAAAATGCTAGTTACATTTTTATTTTATTTATAGATTAAGAAAAATATAAAACATTTTTTAATCCTCCATAACGTTAAAAATAATTTCTTTAAAATTTCCATTTAGAGAGTAGAGTTAAAAATGTTTCGCCATCCATTACGCAATTAGCTGGAAGTAGTGGAGGCACTCTACTCATTAAGCTTTCGATGTATCCTCTCAGTTATGTACCGTATAATAATATTAGACACGATCATACCGTGTGTAACGTAATTAACACCCTTCGCATCTATTTTTAAATTGTAGACGGTATATTATACTTCGTCTTATGTTAAAAAATAGCGTTAGCGTTTTGTATACGTTATAAATAGAAATATTAAGACAATTAATACAAAAAAGTTTTGCTTTTTCTATTATCTTTAAACTCTTTTCCTAAAAAAGAACCCGTGTGTGTGTTTAGAGACGTTCTTCTCTCGAATTCAAGATCTTCTGTGTTATGTAGCGGAACTCAACGCCTCGCTTTGTCTTTTACCTGATAACAGAAATTAAAATAAATTCAATTAAATTATTCCTCCATGCGGGAGGCAAACCCTTAACGCTGTCACACTGCGCCGCGATGCTCTCTAAGTTTTTTATACAGCCATAAATTGATTATTTCACATATGAGCCGTTGAAAAGAGAAAATATAAATATTTTTTAACTTATATTCATTATCACAGTCCTTGCCCTGGTCGTTGCTGGCAAACAGAGCCATCAACGTTTTCCTATAATAGGATAATTGAATATGTACAACGAATTTATACGTTGAAATTGAATTTTATACCTTCATTCTCAATGTATGTGATGAATGTATGTGATTCATTTTATACGCCTATACAAAATAATTGAAAATCGATTTCAATTACACAGAATCTTAATATTGAAATCAGTATATATTCTAATGTAAAAAACTAAACACCGGTTTTAAATGTAAATATAACATTCAATTATTTAACATTTATTCTAAGTACTAACTGAACAAAAAAAAAGTATCATCAACCATATTCCTGCATACCAGGTTAGTCTAGATAGAACCCAAAACAAAGAGAACCTAAAAAAGACTCCGTTCTCCACTTTCCGCCTAAAATCGAGACATTGCAGATTGAATGGCGGAACTCAATGCCCTATATAAATATTGCATTAGATAAATTTTCAATAGATACAATACCCTCAATAAGCTCGTAAAATCGTATCGATTAGCGCAAACGCTTAGTAATTATTGGTTGTGTCCATCTATTATTCTTGCATGAACGCACCACTGCGCAATGCCGTTCTGGCATCCTAGCCCATGCGAGTTTCAAATGCAATGTTTAATACATTTAATACGAACGTATTAATTAAGGCTTTGAAAGCATCCAAAGCTCACAAAAGCTCGTTATTAAATGTATAACTTGTTATATTCATGTATATACAGTTATATGACTAACAATTTTAACTTTAATATTTACATATAAAAGCTTTAAACTTTAAGTTCAAATACTAATCATTTAATAGTACGTGTGAGGTAGGCTTATCTTATAAATTTTCAGTCATTAATGTTCCCTGAAATCATAATTCCAAGAATATGGCAAATAATAACTAGAGGGGACGAAGTGAGTCAGCAAATTATCCCTCGAACAGAGCCCTGAATAACACAAATCGATAGCTGCGTCTAGACCCAATGAATCAGGTGCCTTATTTGTTTCACACACGGCATTCAATTACAGTTAGCGTGGGCAGTAATAGTAGCGCTATATGTTTTCTATGTTGAAATATGGTCATAATAAAATTTAAGTATTTTATATCATGATTGGTATTCGTAAGCTGTTCTTGTTCAGTAGCTGTCTGTTTGTCAGTTTTTTCTTTTAGCTTCTCGCTTTTTCTACCTTTTTGTTAGATATTTTCTTTTTCCGCTTTCCGACCAAGTTCATGTAAAGCTATATAAAAGCGTTTTAAAAGTCATAATTTTACATAATAGTTATTGCCATCTCGGTCGATCAGTCGGTAGCGCACAATATATCACTGGTAATATAGAAAGTGCGGGCTCCTAGATCCGTAAACTATAGAAAATAGAAGCCAATTATTTTCCAATGCATATTCATTTTTAAAACAAATACTCTAGCTAGCGGTCAAATGACTATTATTTATTTAGTTTTCTTTTGTCTTATAAGCATGTTTTATTGGTAAACATGTTAAGCCTGAATGTACTTTGTTACAAGTAGGGAATATATTTTAAATTCTTCGATTGCAATTTTATTCTGAAAAATTGGCCAGCAAATCCAGCAAAATAAAATGTATTTTTTATTTAGTAATTATTCAATATTAAATTTGTCTTTGTAAAATCTTATCATTAAAGATAAAGCACAAGAAGAAACTTATGTTTAAAAAAATAACACAATTGAAAATCCAACGGGAACGGGAAAGAACGGTGTCGATTTTCGATTACACAAACAAAGTTGTGAGCGACAACTAGTTATTTATAAATAGATTGAATCAATTATAACATTAATTAGAAACCATCCCATCATGGCATCAGGACATCATGGCGCAGTGGGACAGCGTCTGACTGTAATCACGGTTGATTGTGGGTTCGATTCCCACTCGGGGGAATGATCATAATTTGATAGTTTTAATTATCCCGCTCTGATGAGCAAGACAAAACGCGGCATTGATGTCTAACACTCAACACGCAATGTCGATAATTTGTGCAAAAAGAGAACGGAGTGTTTTGACACTAGGTCCTCGCTGATTTCCCTTGTGAAACAGGTAAAAACGTGAAACAGAAAAATAAAAATAATATAAATACACCAATATTTATTAAAGCTCGTGTAGAAATGTTAATTTGTGGGTCTATATGCCGCCTATTTGTTATGTGCCTCATTGTGGTTTAATAAGCTCCATTAATGAGATGGACGTCAAATGCATCTAAATTGTGATATTCGAAATTAACAACGCTTTAAATTTAATTAGGTATATAATGCTTTGTTTTAGGCAATTTGTTCCAGAACTAATTAGGTATAGTGGTGCAGTTGAAAGGTATGATAATACGATGCCTGGCGATTAAAATACCATTTATAAAAAATGTATGACAATATTTTCATTTATATTCGATTCACATCCTACTAATATTATAAACGCGAAAATTTGTAACGTAAAAACTACTGTATGGATTTTAATGAAACTTTACAATAATATAGCTTATACATCAGAATAACACATAGGCTACAAGTTATTATATAAAGACATTGTGTGATTTGACCAAAATATCAAGTAAGTATCTTATGTTCAAGCCATTAAAGCCAAAATAGTGAACCATTGTAGTCAATAAATTAATATGGTAGTTAGATACTTTAATCACTTCTGGTAATCTATACATTATAATAAAAATGTAACTGATCTCTGTCTGTACATGGAAGATATATCAAAAAAATATTATTCGGGGCATTTATCAATATAATAGAACCCAAAATAATTATTTTAATTTTCTTTTCTGTTTGATGGTTTCTGGACGCTAACCTAAGAAACGGCTTAACCGATTTAAATGCCATTTTGACTATTGTATTATGGTAAGCTTCCCTTTACATTTAGAGCTTATTTCATTTCAATTGCTTCATACACAAACAACTTAAAACTATTAAAATTGTAATTTAAGTGAAGTTTGTGTGAGAACGCGTGCGGGCTAAAAAACGAAATAGTTTAGCCATATAGTTTACGCAGGCGAAGCCGCGAGCGGGTCGCTAGTATAAAATACTTAAGATTGTCCGAAACGAAAAACTTAAATCGTTATGAGCTTTGACTTACCTTGGATGGACCTTTATACTATATATAACTATTTTATCAGACTAATCGCGTTTATTTTAGAATTCATGTTACAAGCCATATTTTATTTTTTTTTAAATATATTTAATACATGGTTCCTGCAAGACCTATAATGACGATGATGATGATGACGAGTCTACTAATGATGTGATCACATAAATACGCAACGGCAAGGCAAATAGTTATTAAAAATTGAACCCACAACCATTACGCACTAAGGGCATTTATAATAGAAAAACAATTGTTACAATAACTTATTAAAAGAGCTTACAACAACCAACACAAAAACAAGCGACGAAATTTTAAAACCTAGAATACAAAATGGGTGCCTAAAAGGTACCTAAAAATTTTTGATGTATCGTTAAAACAGAATGTCCATAAAAAGCTAGTGAAATATAATGGAAATAAAACATTCGTTATGGAAACACATTAAAACGCGATAGATTGAGCAATTAGTGTCGGACCGCGATGAGCGGAGTGTCGCAAAATAGACGAAAAGCGTTTGTATTTCCCGCGCAAAAAATATAATTTACACAAGTACACACGGCAGTGATACGACGAGTATATAAAATATGCTAAGCTTTATAACATTCATTTTTTGTATATATTCATGAAAAAAATATATCTCTCAATTGAATTTTGAATATTTTACCTGTAATAATATTAATAAGGAAATATAGGTTAATTTACTATTAGCTCTTACACCTACAGTTTATAAAAAAACAGTTTTTTTTTATCTGTGAGTTTTTAGTCAAAGAGATCCGTCACTACACAGTGAATTTTTGTCTTTGGTATCAGAGCGGGGAAATGACAATATTTAAATATAATCCCTTATTCAAGTGTGACTCGAACCCATAACCAATCGCGTTTAAACTTACAGTCAGACGCTATCCTACTGCGCCATGATGGTCACAATTCGAAAATTATGAAAACAATAAAAATGCTTAACGCAGTAACGTTTTAAACTTTAAAAAAATACAAGAATAATTCTCCATAAAAGTTATTAGAAAAGTCTTGAACTGACTCTACTATACTATAAAACTGTACAATTAATTTAGAAGTACAATACACAATCCCCGTATCCTTTCTTTGGTACAAAATACGTGTCAATTTTACAATCATTCAACGCTAGTGTTTTCTGGAATGAAATTGTGACAGGACGCGCCGCCCTCCACTTTGAGTGAAGTGGGAGTTGAATGAATGACTCAGAACAGAAAGCGGTTTAATGGCTGTCATAAACATTGAGGCTTGTGTTCTAGGTACTGATGAAGAGGCGCGCTTGTAATGGACTTATGCAGTTATTTCATATACCACCTATTCGATACACATTGTAAAATATAAAGCCTTTGAATAATAATCGGAATTAAAAATTTCTCCGCCACCACGCGCCATTTCTTTAAATTAATACTGAAAAATTAATATTATAAATGCGAAAGTAACTTTGTCTGACTGTGTTTGTCTGTGACGTGGTCACTGTCAAACTGCTGAGCCGATTGTGATTTAATTTTATGTAGAAAAGGCCACCGAAAATATGAATTAGTTCACGCGGTTGTAGCAAGCGGATTGTTAGTATCTTATAATATGCTTAAAATTCAATTAAAACATTGTCGAATTAGTATTTTATGAAACTTCTTGTTCTTGGGTTTTTACAAAAGAACATGAGTTTTACGTCTAAAGTTGTAATTGGAAAAAAAATGTTTGCATTGTGTGGAACGCTGGTTTCATATGGTGACGAATACACGTCGACCGTATAAATTTTACTTGAATTTGATATCCAGTGGCACTTTTATGTCTATAAATATATAACAAGAATAATTGGTATTGTGTTAAATAAACAATAGAAATGATTTTTGTGTAAGCACACAATGATACTCAAAGGCCATCGTGGCGTAGAGGGAGAGCGTCTGACTGTTGTGGGTTCGACACCCATTCGGGGGAATCTATTATATTAAAATTATATTCGGGCGGAAAATAGACATAAATGTTTGACTACCCTACTATGCAGGAAAAAGCGTGAAGCTGAAAAAAATACTTATATACAGATTAAGACAATGCATTTTTGTCAGCTTCATGCTTCTCATACAACGGGTAGACAGAGACTTTTCAGTCTCCACTTCCCATCCCTTTTAGAGACATTGCACTAGGGGGAATAGTTAGATAACTCTAGCCGTATTATTTACTTGTACGAGTATACATCAGAATCAAGTATTTAGGTAGAAAAGCCTTTTTAATGTAAAAAGCTTTGTCTTCCAAAAGTTCTAATCAGTATAAGACTGTACTGTGCTTAGCTATTTGTGGCGACTTTGAGAGACTTTGTATCTTGTTTCTTAAGTACCAATATTGTATATACTAATGACACTTAATATAAAATATGTTATAAATATGTTTTATAAAAGCTTCTTCTAAATCGCTCACTATACTCGTGTACTAATCATGTCATACGATAAGAGGTTAATTTATTTAATATGGTATTTCGTTTTTCAATATCAACCTACTTTACCTAGTTTTATTTTTGTCGGAAATTTATAGATAGTACTAGAATACATAAATGGTATTTTCGTATAAATATATTTTTATTTTTCACTACTTGCGAGGTGAGCAGCTTTCTCCCAGTCAACTCTAGTGAAATCTAATGAAACATCACTCAGTTGTACATTTGAAAATAATTATATAAATAAAATTATTTACTGCAGAAAAATAAAAGAACGATTGACAATTTTACTTAGGCAATTGTGCAAATGCGGCTTTATTACTCGAAGTTATCTTTTAAAGGCAATCTTTAATAGAAAATAAACGAATAAAAATAGATTTTAAATGACCTAAATTATATAATTTTAACTATAAATAATTTCATTGACGATTTCAAAATGAGGTTTCTTATTTATAAACATCCTTAATGTCTTAAAGGCAAAATCAAAATTTTATCAAATTGAATACGTATATTAATAGAGAAAAACGTCAGGTCCAGATCTACATCACTCGTCACTCCGCTGATTGAATTGTCTGGTAGCAGTGTGATTGGTTCGACGATATTACGAAACACGAAATGGAGTTTCAAAATACTCTATATCCTTCCTTTTATAACCAGATATTTTTATTATTTTTACAGGGCTTTTTATAAAAAGGGTTTAGAATTTTATGATGCATTATAGGATTGTAATGACTACAATCCTCGTCAACTTAAATAAAAAAAAATTTAAATAGCAATTACCTTTTTGAATTTAATTATAACGCAGTTGAGTTCTAACATTCAACACGCAATGTCTCGATTTCATATGGAAATAAATTTTTTAATTTCTTCAAAAAGAAATCCGTAAACGAATATTCACAATAAATGAGCTTTATATTCAATATTTAAAATTAAATGTTACCATCTCGTTAGTAAAGTAAAACTTTCTAGAGGAGTTTTACTTTGATTTCAACTCAAACGGTCGTCGCTTCAAACGGTCCTCATCAGTATGTCATATAACGTTGATTAAAAGTCGTTGGTAGGAACTGCATCGGCAGATTTCAGTATCTCAATTTACAAAATTCATGCATGAGATGGTAAAACACCTGACCCTGACACGGAAATAAGAAAGTTTTATAATATTTTAAGTATTTTAATATATATACAAGTATAGTTTCAGCCTCATGATTTATCTCGCATTGCTGTTCAGTACCAATACTTTTCTTACTCGTTACGGTGGGCAGAGAGATCCTAATGTCATGACCCTGTGTTCTCCGCTCGCGCGTAAACTACACGACTTTAGTTTAAATTGTTGTTACTATTTTATTATTGAACCGATTGAAATAAACTAAACACTAGCTGTTAACGGAAGTTTACCAAAATACATAAGCCAAAACTGTATTTAAATCGGAGTAGCCAAATCTGATATTAGCGTGCACGAACTCACAGACAAATAGAAAATAAAATTGAAAAGCATTAATTTGTGTTCCATTGCAATGATAAATGCATAATATTTTTTCTTATATATCTTCTACGTACAGACAGATAGCGATCATTTACATTTTTATTATATGTATTAAAGATTAATTACAGAAATGTCGTATTAGGGATATTCAACAGGGATTTTAGCAGAAGCTAAGTGAAGATAAAAAATATTTTATGTAAATCTATAAAAAAAATGTTACATTATAGATTAGTAACAAAGCTGTACCTTGCCTTACAAGTCTGCCAAGCAAGTGTTTGATCAATATTCACTTCGAATATTCCAATGTTTAATAGCCAAAAGTTTTAAAATAAAAAACAGTCTCATTAAGAACAGGACGAAATTAGAAATCTTGAAAGACAAAGCGATATTATTAGCGAGAAGTAAAAAGGCCTTTCTACCCAAATTAGTATTTGTATTTTTTCTACATTAAAGTCATAGAAAATAATGATGACTGACTTAGTTATAGACAGTAGGTGTATGATTAAGTCATGGTGAATATTATTGCCAGTCTGTATTGTTTTATTTGACATATCATACTTGCCAGTTATTTAAAAAAAATAAAGAACAAAAATAATTAAAGCCTGTGTCATCGTAATTAATATGTATATATATATATTTATTCTATAGACAAGGCAAACGAATGTTCGGGTCACTTGATGGTAAGTGATCACCGCAGCCCACAACCCCGTGTAACACCAGAGATACAGGGATGTTGCCGGCCTTTAAGGTGGAAAAAGGCACGCTTTTTGAAGGTACCCATGTCGAAACGACCTGGAAGCACTGCCGCTGGTATGCCATTCCACAGTTGAAAGGTACGTGGAAGGAAGTTTCTACGAAACCGCACAGTAGTAGAGTGCCATGTATCCAAATGGTGAGGGTGATATTTCAGTCAGTTACGTACTGTGCGGTTGGAAAATTCAGCGGCAGGAATCAAGTCAAACAGTTCCCCAGAATACTCTATATAATATATATATATATATATATATATAATACCATGATGTGGTAGAGAACGCACAAAAATAAATGAAGAAAAAATACTTATGTTTATTTTGATTTGTAACGTTATATATGTATATATTTCGGGTTCTAAAAATGTATTTTCGAATACCGAAATTATACGCGATTAATCCGTTTAAAATAGTTTCATTTCAAAATGTGTTACAATAGTGAAAATCAAAAAACTTATTACGTATATATTTATTCTTTTAGTTATTTACAATTCATTGTTACAGTTTCCGAAGTCACGTACAGCAGACGGTCCAATATTCGGTTTCATAAAACCGGAACACATTGATTGCTTCCACAATACTGCACAGGCAACGGTGGAAAAACTTTTTTTAACTCCCTATCGTTTTAAAAATACAGTTCTAAACGAGATTTAAAATCATTCAGGCGTTGAGATTGTTTGATTTCAAAATCTATCTAGTTATATAACTAGATAGATTTTGAAATCAAACTACTCCTATCACACTATTGGTGCATTTAATAACGTAGAATATTTTAAGCAGTATTTCATCTAAAGTCAAAGCTTGATAATTAATTATAGATACAAAATCTTGCGAAACATCGTAACAATACAAAAAAAATAGTAGAAACACCATTTCAGTACAGTTGTTAGAAATATTTGACATGAAATGGTTCAATTTGAACGGATTTCAAGAGGCGCGGGTTCAAATCCTGCTGCGTTCAAATTTTTATACGTTTTCTAAATATAAGTTTTTCAATTGCCTAAGTGTGTGAATAACACTTTAAAAATAAAAAAAAATATGAAATGGTTTGCATGGATTGGGTGGTAAGATTCGTGTAATGTGGGAGTGAATTGTATTAAATATGCATATGTCAAATAATTCCATATATTTCCGTTTCCGTTTCGTCTAAATATATGCTTAATAAACATATATTTAGATAACCAGACGTTGGGTTCCGTACCCAATAGCCGTAAAACTAGAAACGGAATACTTTTACCATTAAATTGTTTTTGTCTATTCCGTAATATGAGGAAAATGGTAAAACCTAGAAAATACAGACTTTTTACAGCTTCACGCTTTTTCCCGCATAACAACGTAGTCACAGACAACTTACAATTTCCACTTGAAATCTATACATTGCGTGTTGAGTGGCGGAACTCAATGCAATGCTTTGTCGTACCAGAGCGGAGAAATAAAAATGATTTTAATATAATTCACCATTTCCCTGAGTGTAATTCGAACTCCCAAACAATCGCGTTTATGGTCAGACGCCACGATGGCTTCGAATTAAAGTTAAATAAAAATATTTGTATCTAAATAAATAAAAAATATTTGTATAAAATTCTAAAAGGAGAGGTCTACTAAATAATTTTGCTTAATATTCCGTTGTAGTGTACATTTTGTAAATGTTTTAAAATTCCTATAGACAATTCTTTTTTTTTTTTTCATTCATTACTGTAAATCTATGCTGTAATAATATTTCTGTCTGTTGATATCAATATTCAGGATCTCAATATTTTATTTAATATCTTTGCCTAAAATCAAATATAAAAAATTAGAAAATAATAATATTATAGATAATTAGAGTTTAAAGAGCTTCACCATAACCATGACCCAACGCTTTTTAATACTGATTTGTCCGTCCGTAACCGTTCATATTTTTAATATATAAATTGAAAGGATACGTTTAAAACAGAAAATACGTCAACCGAATATAAAATCATGCAATAATCCGCAGATGCAATAAATCGTCTACTTGTCACCTGTGCGGAGCGAACGCGCGAACTCTCACGACCACTCACCTGGAACAATAAGACAATATGAGAGATGTTATTGCATTATCCATTTTGTTTATTAAAGAAATTCGTATACAAGGTGTGCGATACATACATGACGAGTAAATTATATTTTTGTACGCTTGCTTGACGTGTCAGGTTCAACAATAAATCAAGGAAGGTTATTAATATAGGTTACAAATAAGGTTACATACGATTTTTCTCGAATATTGCCGACCTGAAATATAACCTTAATAAAAATTGTAGAAGTCGTAGGTTTTTAATTAGTTCTCAACTGATACTTATATACAAAATGATAAACTTTTCAATAAATGATTTCTATTCATATTTTCATACTAAGCTATAACCGTTTAGTTCCACCATTGAACACACAAGGTCTCAATTTGGTCGTAATACTCTGACCGTCTCTCTGACTACTCTGCGGAAGAAAGCGCAAAGCTGCTTTAAGAATAATTATTTAAAATAAGTATATTATATCACTGTTATAATACTTTGATCTAAAGAAACACAGAATTTGAATGTTAGATATATCCAGAATATCATAGCTATGTCAAACTCAATTGTTTTAGCTATTAAGTTTTTCCATTTATTTTATTAGCTGCATATTATAATATACTATTTTTAACATTTTTTAAAGTGTTAATCACACACTTAGGAAATTGAAAATAATTATATTATTGGAAAACGTATAAAAATTTAAACGCAGTGGGTTTCGAAACCTCGCCTCTTGGAAACCGTCCAAGGTTCAAGGTCCAAGGTTGGACGGTTTCCAATAGGCGCCGGTTCAAAACCCGCTGCGTTTAAATTTTCATACGTTTTCTAGAAATATTTTTTATAATATACTGCTAGTTATAAATACTTAAATAGCAAGCTGTGACCATCGACCATGAACTACACACCCTACAAACGTATGTAATAATAAAGTTAGGTCACGCGATATATTCGTATATATTTGCATGCTTACTGCAATATTTAAGTTCAAGATCATTATCATATAATTAAATGGCTTATTATAAGGGTGTTGGCACATATGTTTTGAAAATTAAATAATACTCGTGGAATACAAATATAATAATTCCCCCGAGTGGGAATCGAACCCTAACCCATCGCGTATACAGTTAGACGCTGTTTCAATACGAAGGCTTGAAAATTAAATAATACTCGTGAAATACAAATATAATCATTACCCCGAGTGGGATTCGAACCCTAACCCATCACGTATACAGTCAGATTGTTGTTGTTGGCTGTTTCGCCACGATGGCCTGAAATATTTAAACAATGAAATTCAATGCAAATGTTGAAAACAAAATAAAATTTAATGCCTATTTTTATTTTACAGTCTACGAGATAGAACAAAAGCCATGTGATTTTAACATGCACACAGCTCCGGCTGGCTCTATCACGGAACTACGCCTCGATACCATCTCTTTGTCCTTGTTCGGACGTTCATATTAACCATATTGTTGCACACAACAAAGTCCTATATAACTATTTACTAAAGCATTTTCATGGAATTACTCTTGATGAGCCTAAAAATGCAGAATTATACCTAGAATATATATAAATTGTGAATTGTGAATTAATGTCAAGTATATATTTATTTTATGTATATGCATTCTGTACTGTTAAGAGAAAAATATCCGATAGACTATAAGTTACTTTATTAGTGACATTCGCCATTAACAAAAATGTTATGCCAAGTGGATCTAATAATTCTGTCCAATAATCACCATTGCATAAAGAGGGATTTCAAACTGACGATTTGATTATTTAGTATTTAATGTAGGTAATAATCCTTTACAAGTACATTATACTAGTACTAGCTGTGCCCGCGACTTTGTCTGCGTGGAGATCTTACATCAGCTATTTGCCAGCGAAAGCAACGTCAAAATCGGTGTAGCCGTTCTAGAGATTAGCCAGAACAAACAGACTGACAGACACAAAAATAGCAAAAAATAATATTCATTATATCCATACAGTATTTATATCATTAAAATCCATACAGTAGTTTTTACGTGAAAGAGTAACAAACATCCTTACAAACTTTCACGTTTATAATATTAGTAGGATAATTAACAGTAATAATTAAGAGCTTAATCCTTTAAAAATAACCAGATTAAACATAAATAAATATAATCTGTTTAATCGAAAACACATTGAAGCCCAAAAGTTTAATTAAAACGAAATTATAAATGCAAAAAAGGAAACAGCAAAGGCCAACGTAAAATTTAAATGGGAAGAGCGTAGCACAAAACTGAATATGTGCTGGCGTAATGCCTCTTAATGAAGGCCCGCTTACGTGAGAATTCTCGAGCTAATGAATTCAGAAAATTCAGCGCCGCCACGGGCATACTCATCAAAGTCTTTTCTCGCTTAGTGTTAAAACTCAGCCAAGTCTTACGTGAACGCGTTTGCTTTAACCTTTAAGGATGTATAGTATAATACTCGTACTATATAAATAAAGGTATTTATAATTTAATGTATTAATTTCATGAAAATAAGTTTAAATATTAATGAAAGAATATATATATATATATATATACTGAGGCTCCATCTAGCATATATAACATCGAAGTAAATATTTGATAGAATAAGGAGTTATATTAGGATTTTCCAAATTCAAAATACAATAGGCGTCTGACATTATTTTATTACTACCTCATAATATAGTACCGGAAGCTTTAACTTTGTTATAAATAAAAAACAAATATTAATATAGGCGCAAAATTGCACTACATGGTTTCTAAGCTATTTCAAATTCTATACTTTTAGAAATATATTAAATCTATTTATAAAAAATAAATAAAGGTTAAATTCATCATCATATTCAAATTATTTAAAAAAAATCAAATGTAACTTCGTACTGAGGATATAAAAAATCGTTATATTTTGTCTCAATTAAAAGCCGGCTCTACATGGAAATTTGCCAGCCAATAAACTCAAATGAAGTGAATTTTAACTTACTGTTTCAAGCTGTTCCACGTTAAGTGTCGATCCGCATCCATGTGTGATGATCGCTTTACGCCTTTTTTGACTAAGCACGAAGCTTTTACATTTATACGCTTTATGAATTACTGCATTTTTTAAATATAGAAATTTTTAGACTGGTAATTTTTACAGACAAATAGATTTTTGATTTAAAAAAAAGACATATTTAGAAATCGTATAAAAGTTTGAACACTGCGGGAATTTTTTATACGTTTTCTAAATATGTATCATTTAATTTCCTAAGTGTGCGATTAACACTTTAAAAAAAAGTTTCAAAAAAAAAACTTTGATTTTAGTTCAGAAGATTTAAAGTAATCTAACCGGTATAGTGACTTGATCTTGCTAAATACGAAGCTTGTGGGTTTATTTCCCCACTAACGGGATTATTTTCAATTATATTAAAGGCACCATTAAGTTCCACCACTCTTAACACGCTATGTAAAGGAAATCTATTGTAAGAAATATATTTTAAATTATAATATAAAGGCCTTTGGTAATGATATTAAATGAGATTGGTTAGTTTTTCGACTAACTAATAAATTTTAATAACAAATATATGTACATGTTAAATAAAATCTTTAGAATTTAATAAATCCCTATTCTAACTTTAATATAGAAACAGATATTTCACTTCTCTACTTTAATATAGTGGGGCAATAAACGTTATATCGCTACTCAAGTTCATCAAGCCCGGGGAGGATCGTAAACCAAGAGCTGCAACTTGGACCGTTATTCATAACTTGAGAACTAATTCAACCAAAAACGCTTTTACACCTAATCGTAAATCTCACGTATTTTAAGAAAACTTTTCTCTGAATCCCAGTGGAACGCTTGAATTATTTACACACTAACTTTTACTTATAAAATCGTTTTACTAAAAATTTTACAGAGATATTTTTTAAAAAATCCCCTCGTATATAGAACGCATCTATCTTATTTTGCGCAATGCGTATAGGAATAACATTATATTTGTTTTCATTAATTTAAAGCATTTAGTGTAATTAGTATTTTTTAATAATGATGTCTATTTTTACGTTTTTTATCTATGAAAATCTATGTAAAAAAAACCTTGTTAGTTAAAGCTATTTAACACATCTCTTGCTGTCCAATTTGCTTGAATTTGCACACGTGCATCTTTGTCTGATAAAAACACAATATTATTATTGGATAAAAATAAAATAATTTATGCATTTATTTAAAAAAGTATTTTAATTATATATAAGTTATTCCGCGACCGTTTCCTCGGGATTTATAATCACAATCATCGTTTTTATCAACATTACTTCTATAGAACGAAGACATAAAAAAAATTTTTTTCAGCTTTTTCCCGTATAGCAGACAGGCAGAGAGATTCTAGTGTCAAGACACACCGTTTTACACTTTTCGAACCCAGGACATTACGTGTTGAGCGACTGAAAACAACACAAAGCTTAGATAGGTCATTAGAGCGGAGAAATAAAAGTAATTTAAATGAAATCCTTCCTCCGAGTGGGAATCGAACTCACAAAAATAGCGATTGTAGTTAGAAGTTCACACTGCGATGGTCTCAAGTTTAAATTATATATAAATATTTCGTATAACAGAAAATACCTCCGTAAATAACGTTTAGCGTACCTTAGCGCAAATATTCAGGATTTATTATAGTTTTTAATTGCATAGTTCCGCTGTGAAAATCCGACTTCATGTACTTTGCACTTTGCCTTAATCATACTTGTTACGTAAATTACAAGGCAAAATATAAATTACGTTTTCATATAAATATACAACATTTATAAATAACTAAAAATATATATATATATATATATATATTACTTAATTTGTATTTAAAAATTTAATTAATTATATACTAGTAAATATATATTTATTATATTTAGTATATTTTTTAGTTATTCTCATGGTGATATATTTTTTAAATTAAATATACTATATTTAATATTTAGTATTTTCTATATTTGATGTTTTATATTAAATTAATGTTACAAAACCTTAAAAAAGTGTTTTAAGAAATGACCTAATTATTTCTACCATCCAATCTTGATACATATACTTTCACGATGAATTATATTTCAAATCAAAAATATATTTTTGTTGCACAAAAATATTAACCTGATGATATCTATTCAAAGATTGGTTACATGTTTCAGAACAAGAAAGCCTAGCAATAATAAAGAGGACAGACGCAGCAGCCGCTTTGTTTTGCCGTTTTGAGATGAAGCCTACAGTAAGATTCACTCCATTCTTTGATTTCAGCCACCATTATGTCACTGTCCGCAGAGAGCCATTACGTAACAATCCGCCCTCTTTTGTCTTAAAAGACCCATTCCTTACAAGTATTTGTCTGATCGTGGCAATATTTAAATACTTTTAAAGCCTTTTCAATACCTATAACCTAAAAGGAATAATTATCCATAATATATTTTTATTAGGAAACAATTTAAATTGTCATTTAAACTTAAGCAATATAAGCTACTTTAGGGTATTCGAAGCTCAGAGTTTTCAAGAGCCAACAGCAGGCAATAAACTCATTAGCACGTCAAACGAGCTTTAAGAGAAGTTTCAATTACTGGATACCTCTCATCAACAATGTATGATCCGACCGATCCCGGGCTTTCATGAACTGATTGATGCTCAGGGAGCCTTTATGGCGTCGGGGATCTCGGAACAATTACTTCTATCTAGTTCCTAATAGCGCTACTGATGAAACGTAATTGAGAAGTTCCTTTTTGTAATGGACAGATTTTAATAATGGGATTTTGAATATAGCGAACAGGAATAATGTTTTAGGTAAAAATATTTACTTCTGGTTACGTAATAATTATTATAGTTGCCACTGTATTGCAGGTTATTTGTATTTCCTAGTATTTCATATAATGTATAGAAAATAATATAATAAAAATAGTATAATATAAATCAAACGAAAAGAAATTCAAAACATAGAGCATTTTAGAAAACAAAATGATATCCATTCCGGAAGCATAATAAATAATAAAGAAGAAGCAAATAATATTTCACAGAGCACAATTAAAAGAGATATTCTATAATATAGATAAATTCAAACATTCATATCACGTGTTGACAACAAACAAGCACGAGGCAATTCCATTTGCAGTGAGGATGCCTGACCCAATTGTGCCTTCGAAAAATCGCGCCGTTTATTTATACTCAATATATGGAGATAGATGTACTCCATGTGGCATTGCCGATAAACAGAATGGGCGGCTAGGCGGGGAATTGACATTTTTCATCATTTATTTTTATCTTAAACGAGTAAATATGAGATTGTCCTGATGGTGCTGATAGATAACATTTTTCATGCTTTATTTCGCATAGAGAAACACTCCGTTCTCTGCTTTCATTTGTTTCGAATGGAGACATTCGTTTTGAATGGTGCAATGGCGAAGGGGAAAAGAATAATTTATATATAATCATACGCACACGTGATATTGAACTCACAAGACAGAACCATCGCGTTAAAGCACTTTAAAATTACACTTTTTAACAATTGTCCGGAATATTGTTATTTAGTACTGTAGACCATCCGCTAGCGATTAAATTTATTACCTCTAACGTAATGTGATGGAAATTTGTAGTTACTACTAGATTCGTTTAAGTGGTTCACAATTACTACAATAATTTAGTATATCACTTATAAAAGTGACACTTTCTGTTAAAGTTGGGATGCGTATATCCATATTTTAGTTAGTTATAACTTAAAAGATTTTGTTGGTGTTTTCCATAAAAGTTTCGCTTCCGAGATGTTGAACAAATACCGGCAAATTTTAAGTAATTTACGCAAAACCATACTAATTATATTTCTAAACCGTACACAAGAATCGCTTTTTTGGTCAAAGTTGAAAGTAGCTTTTGAGCTTATTGCTAATAGACAGACACACGCGGCGGGGGCTTTGTTATATAAAATGTAGTGAAATCGTAGGAAGGCAAGTTATATACCGGCAACCGTTTGTAATTATTATTAACTTACAATTTAATTTCAACTTTGTATACTATTTTAATAGCCTTTCTAGTCGATGTCATAATTACCAGTATGCTAATAATACTAAGTATATAATGGTCAAAGCAATCTTTTATGGCTCTCATCTATGCAACGGCCGCTGCTATCCGCAATGTAGTATGTACATACGAAAATAACCTGACGCGACGGCCGCTCTGACCATTGCCAGATTTGATATCTTTTAAGATATTCATTTTAATTTCGTAATGTATTTAATTGGATAAGTAATAGTAGTAGTAGTAGAAATTGAGTTGCCGTTCCAAATCTACGAATATTTTTAAGATATATGACAAATGTAAAAAAAAAGTTAATAAAATTAATCTTTTCAAACAGTAAATTCAACAAAGTCGAACAACCAAACTATCTGTAGGTATTTTACTCACAAACAGAATAAATAGGCCGCGAGGGAATAAGGGAATATTTTCCATTTATACCAAAAAGCTTATTTTCTCATATAAAATATCCTTCCTATCGTCAATTTTTTTAATGGTTTTGTTTTATTTACTTTCGTATTTATTAAAATATTAAAAATTATGTGTAATTATTTTAAAGGTCAGGCAAACCGCGATGTTTGATTCTGACGAACACGTAATGGTTTTAAAAATAGATGCAAAATGGAGAGCGAAAGTTCTCATTCCCTATAAAGTATATATTGCCGAGAAGCCTGAAAAATAAAAGACTTTTTAAAAGGATTTTGTCATATTTCAAATGTTTGAAGATATGAGAAGAAATTTGAGTTGCAATAATGAAAGTATGATCAAAAATATTTAAAATTAACTGTCAACGTGTCACTAACAAACAATCGAATTTATAATATTATATATACAATAAGCATATATGCATGAAACAGGTAACATTTACATTCTAATATATTTAATTTACTCCATGTGAGTTAGCTCAGGGATAAAATATCACTGACAATATCACTGTCAGCTTCAGCGGCATTTATTATTCCAGCTGTCATTTAGAAACATTAGAAAAATATAAAAGTTTATTATTGTTATATAAATGTAAAAAATACTGGTTATTTTATGAAATGGTTTTATTTATTTATTTTTTAATGTAAAAAAACTGTTAGATTTTTTAACAACATAATATGTATCAACTTTTTGTGAACTTGTTATGCCGAAATATATTTCTAATTTTCTGAGCAAGCCGTTGAGAGTGGAGATTATAAATAAATATGTTTTAGCTACGGCTGCCGTAGCCGTGTCTCGAAGCACCAATTAGCAAAACCAATTAAACGTCTAACGCCGTCTGCACCGGAGACGGCTATTTACCCCGTAACTAGCCCCCGCCCGCGGCACCGCTCGCTTTTGTAATTATATTAAACAAAGCGAACGACTTGAATGCTTAATTAAATGTTTAAAATTTTAAACGTTATTTATTGTGTGACACAGCAGCATTCTGTTGGCATATTTCTTGAGCGGAATTGAAAAAGGTAAGTTATTTTAATTTATTGCAACGTGACTCTCTTTTACTCTTGTTGAAATTAAAATTCAACGTTCCCATTTAAATTTCATAAAATTCAAAACAATTTTTATTTAGAAAAAATATGAAAATATATAATTTAGAAAGACGTGTAATTGTTTCTCCTTTTTTATCACCATTCCTTTCCATTCACCAAACATTTTCAGATATTTACATCTTGAGTTCAGAATAATATCGGCCATAAAACATTTACTAGTACATGGGGATCGCTGCCAATTAGTAACATAGAAATATATAACTGTATATCGAAATTGCAAATTCATACATTTTTGTCCTAATGACTAAGGAGATTTTCCCCCAATCTATCTACATTTTGCTCTTAGTTACTTACTTTTAAGAATAAAGCATTTTTTTTTATGTTCATCATCACTTATATTAATTAACGTTACGTTAAGTACAATATAGAACTGGCATACAGGTTTCTTGGGAAATGTATGGAGGTTCTAAAAGAGAATAGAGACGAAAGTACCGAAAAAAACGGATAATCAAGATACAAGTATTAAATAGTGAGCAATAAAAATTACATTGAACTACGATTACAGGTCTATTTTATATAATCACAGATAATAGTGTATTGCATGTTGAATGGCCAAACTTCACGCGCTGCACTTTGTCTGCTCCCGCAAGGAGGATTCGAACTCATAACTAATCATTCAACAACACACCACTCATTTACAGCGCCAGTTACATTGATCATTGATTACATAGCACCGCTAGATAGATATTTCATATGTTTGAAAACCAAATATTTTTGCAGCAAAATATTTTATAAGATATTGTAATATAAAGGGTCAAAATGTATACAAATAAATAAATATACAATAGTTTGTAATTATTGAAATTTTTATAGGAAACCTTATATATTAAGAATGACATGTAGATAGTAGGTACTATATATTAATAGGCCATGCATTACGACTGTGTCGAGTTTATAGAATTATTTATTAGCAGTCAAAGTAGCACTTTGTATGACAATTGTAACATTTTAGACAATTCCATACATTTTAGATAGCTATTGTGAATTTAATGTTTATGTTACTTTGAACAGTTATTAAAAGATTAAGATTAAAATGATTTTGAAAGTAACATCCACACAGACTCTTTTTTATATGGGAAAGGATTCTGGAAGTTCTTTATTAAGATGCATCGCTTGGATGGCGACGTCGTACTTTGTGAAATTAAACCAAAAAAATACGACTATATTATAAACATATTTTTTTTTACATTTATGAAAGTGTTAATCACACACTTAGGAAAATGAAAAAGACATATTTAGAAAACGTATAAAAATTTGAGCGCAGCGTTACTTGAACCTGCGCCTCTTGAAAACCGTTCAAGCGCTTTGACCGCTAACCCATGAGTTCTACATCCAGCTACGTCGAAATTCTTATACGCTTTATTACAACTTATATTTGTTGTTAGCATCTCTGTAGAGAAATTTTTAGAAATTTCTGCTACCCAAAGATTATTCTACGAACAATCGTTTGGCAAGAGAGAACGGTGTTTTATTAAATATATTTTTACATTTTTTAAATTGTTAACGCACACTTAGGAAATTTAAAAAGACATATTTAGAAAACGTATAAAAACTTATACGTTTATACGATACGATATATTTTTTATTCCATAGAGGTTGGAATCATCATAGCATTCGTTCAGAAATATATAAACTACCTCAGTTTATATTCGAAAATATAAAAAAAAATTAGTCACCTTATATCAAAGCCAGCGTTATTTAAAACAATAATTCGTTCCTTAAATTTTTACAGCACATATTTCGATAAGCTTGTTCGGTTCATTTTAGATTTCTTTGAAATTAAATCTCACACTGTCTACTCCAAATATACTCGTATAAGGCAGACACGAAATTCGAAGTGAAAATTCAATTTTTGTAAATTGATATTGATTTACTTCTTTCATATCGTATTTTTGCAACATTCTGAACCAATTTCATTTCTATATAGATTTTGCTAATACAGTATTAACGTATTTTTGGTAAATTAATAGTATGTAATTTTTACCAACCAACAATGACTGCGAGGTTTCTTTGCTCTGGAAAGAGAGCACAGCGTTGAATTCAACACGCACGTATGTACCAGTAAGTTATTTTTATTCATTAAATTTATTTCAAAATTAACTATTATATAAAAAATATTGGTTTTGTGACTATTTTGAACCAGCACAGGACTTCACAAAACTGTAGAACTAACAGAAGAAAATTTAACTTCAAGAAACTCGTATAAAAAGTACAAGCAATAATCTCAGCCACAATACATTTAGGTTTCCGAACAAACGATGAAAAGAAAAACTATCAAATAGTTTTTCACGACTCATTATCGAATTGGCAGCGCTGCGAAGACTGCCAAAAAGTTTCATTAGTGGGAGAGCCAATGTTTTCACGTTCCTTTGTCGTTGAAAAAGATAAAAGACGAATACGCTCCAGTTTTCCTTTATTTTTTCTTTCTATCTTCGGAAAAGGCAAGGGTTGATGCAGAAAAAATGAAGTGTTACAGACAGTGTGCCTTCTGTGTCGAAGCTACTGTTTTACATTGCAGGAAGTCATTTCGTCAGTTTTCTTGGTAATTTTAAAATTACAAAAGAGTCAGTTGCAACAATCTTATTATCAATTATGTCTTATTGAGATTTTGATACAGAATTTGAGAGAGATTTTGAGAACAGTTTGATATTCAATAATATACTAAACTTATATATTATATTAGTATTCGCATTATACATTAAATATGAACAATCGAAATATTATACCAATTATCATTTCTAACAATCCATATTTTAAAATAACAAGAGTAATATATTAAAAATATTATAAAATAAGCTTACATATGAACTGAATATTTTGAAAGCTTAAATTGTGAGATTACATACAATTATAAATATATATATATATCCAAATTATCCATACGCAACATAACAGAGTTTCATTTAATATAACATTTCTAATAAACCTCCGAAACAAAACTTATACTTAATGCTGTGACAAAACAGTCTATGATAACGTTAAATATGCATAAAAATAAGGTCGATAATCGCTTGGGATTCATCAGCTTAAAAGGGTTTGGACTGGAGTTGGTCCGAAATGACATCGCATTGACTATGTATGACTACTTACTCCAAGTGCTAGGGAACTAGTAGTTCTTACTACTGTAGATATTAGGACTATATTGGCTGTACTGATTTTATTTATCTATAATTCTATTTTGTTGTATATTGCTGTATAACTTAAATTATTTAATTTAATTACGAGTACTGTACAAGTACTCGTAATTAAATTAAATATATTCGTCCGTTATGACGCACTTATTTGCTATGTCAGGATAACAAAAATGCTATTTATATTTCCGGATGTAGGGTAGGTACTTGAAGAATTGCTGTAAAATATGAAAATTTAAAAGTGGTCGTTTTTGCCTATGTTACATGTTTAAAGTACCCTATAAAATGTACTAACGACCGCTAAGACAACAAAAACTATTGGAATAGCTGCCAAACTTGTACTGCAACCAGCGCCGTTGCCAACGAGCGAAATAAAAAATAAAACTTGGTAATATCAGCTTGTGTGATCGTAGTTTTCATGTATTATTATACTACGTATAATTTTTTACAATATGTATTGTTTTAAATATACATTTAGTTTATAAAGCAGGACGGCCCTAAGTTATTACCGAAAATAAGAGCTGCGTAACTACAAAAGTCATTGTAAACTATTGAGTTCTTTGGCTAAAATGACTGGCGAATTAAACCCATTAAGCCCCGGAAACGTCATATATCTAAAGTGATCTAAAAATAAAGAATACGTTCTCAATATTTAGATAGATAAATGTTATATTGCGTCATATTAACAAATTAGAAATATATTATAATTATAATATTCAGTTTTATATAATATTCATGATTAAAAATGTGCAAATTGCAAATTGTGAAATAAAATTTCAAATGTGTGTAAAATTTCAAATTTCAAAGGTGTGAAATTTTATGTTCTAACTACAAAAGATTATTCAGATGTAACCTATTATAAAGGCGAGGCCACACGCGGTCAATGAAGAAACAAATCTAAAACTTTCCGCCCCACTTCTTCCGCCCTTCGTTTCATTGGCTGATTTTGATAGCAGTTTAGCGTGACACGCAATGCGGCTTTTTTGTCACGTTTTATATGGAGAGTATTAAAATAACTAAACTGTATTGATTGATTGTAAGCTGTACTTTAGTAAGTGCTTGTATTACTTTGAGAACATTTTCATTTATCACAAAGATTTGAGGTCTTCGTGGCGTATATGGACAGCCTGACTATAATAAAGACAGTTGGAGGTGCGATCACCACTCGGAAATAAATAAAAAATAGTAAAATAATATAATTATATTTAAATTATTTTCATTTCTTTGCTCTGGTAAAAGAAAATGCGGCGTTGAGTTCCGCCATTCAGCACGCAATGTCTCGAAATCGGGTGAAACGAGAAGAACAAGGTGTTTCTGCCTACTCTTTTGAGCGGGATAAAGCCTTAAATATAATTAGCATATTATAGTGCATCTATTACACATTTTACCAGGCTTTCCAATATTTATGATCGTAATCTTATGTTTTGAATCATGTACATTAAACCTTTATAAAAAGTTCAACTCGTTTTCTCACACACATATATCTAAACTGCCAAGAAAGTCGAGCTTCTGTCAACAACATTTTTTTACATTATTACATAGACTTCAATTTCCATATAAAGTCGATTCGAGAACGTCAGAATAAACATAATAATCTCGGCTCGGGGCGTACTTTGTGAAAATATGAAACATCCGTATACTCTCGGGTTAAATTCGTTTTTTCTTGAGCTTTCTCGACTTTATTGCGTTACTTAGGAATATTCATCGCCTTCGCTTTTTAAAATTTCAAACGTATTTTATTGAAACGGTTTTCATATTCGTGTCATCATATACGGGATAGTACTTATTATCTCTTGTAAAGCTCAATCAATAAATGGATATTGTTAAGTTCCAATCCACATTGGCGACTAACTAGTCGTATTTTAAGACATAGATGTAAATGCTTTATTTTCTAACAATACTAATTAATATCTCAATATATAATGTATATATATTAAAATTAATTGAGGCTAACGTGGCGCAATGGAACAGCATCGTACTGTAAGCGCGATTGGTTGTGGATTCGATACCCACTCGTGGGGAATGATTTTATTTAAAATATTTTCATTTCTCCTCTCTGGTACCGAAGGCAAAGCGCGGAATTGAATTCTGCCACTCAATGTCCCGATTTTTGGTGGAAAGTTTGGTGGAAGTGCCTTGACACTAGATTCTCTCTGACAAAACTCTGCTCTGCTATGCGGGCAAAAGCGTAAACCTGTATGTGCTTACAATGGGAATAATATAAACGTAATTTTACTCTAACTGTATTTATAAGTTGTTTATACGACTTTAAAACAAATAGGATTACCAAAAATATGCGTCAACCAGCATTTGCATTCGCACCCTCCGAAGTGACTAAGCAATACACCCTCCAAAGCACCCTCGCTCAAATGAATAGGTGTTTGTATTGGTTTAGTTTTTGTCGTTAAATTACCGTTGTAAAATAAGCTTTATTCATAATATGTTACAGTTGACAGGAAATGTGTGGTTTTACAGAGGATAATAGTTCCCATAGGACTTCTCCCTTCCGTGTTTGAAATGTTAGACAACGAAAAGTCACCCCAGTCTTAATCACCTTGTCTTTGATCTTGCCATTGGTTTTCAAATATATATTTTTTAAAGCAACGTAGAAATATATGCATTATGTTTCGGATATTCTTTTATTAAGAAATTGAGACAGTTATAGTGCAGTGTGCAGCGATAGTTGTGGGTTCGATTCCCACTTAGATGATTATATTTCCGCCACTCACCACAAAATGTTGGAGTCGGGCGCTAAGTGAAAAACAGAGTGTCTTGACACTAGGTTCTCTCGCGGGCTGAGATTCGGTGAAAACGCGTGCAGCTACATATTAAGAAATCTATCCATATCTAATCAACGCAAATATCAACCAAATTGACTACAAACATCATCTTATTATATTATTAAAATATTTTAAAATACGATCTGCAAATAGCTATATATTGTTTAATAATCTCAAGCGAATGTCTTGCTTATTTAAATTATTATATTTTATGGAGGAAAAACGAAAATACCTAAATAATAAATATGGAAAAGGCATAATAGAAATATATAAGTAATCAAAGTATATCTTAAAAAGGCTATAGCGAAGTTATTTGCGTCACAAAGAAGAGGAACTGTAAAAACTTTACGTCTATAATACTCGTAAAATTTACGATGAATGACCGTGACTGAAAATCAGTAACGTCAGGATTTCTGTGATATAAAATTTAAATGGTTTTTCTATATTTGTGTGTATAATTTTTTTTTAGATATGTCTGTAATGAATTTTTTTTTACTGCGTATATTTTCAGACACTACTGGAACCGTATCGTAAAATATGCGTTAAATATAAAGTTAATCCTTGATGTAGTAGGTAATATACAGAGATTAAAATAAAAAAATCTCTTTTAATTCAAATTATCGTATGTTAAATATTTTGTACTCACTTTATAAAAAATATTAATTCGAGTATACCCATACTTTCATACTGATATTACAATTGCGAAAGTAACCTCTGTCTGTCTGTGGCATTATCACGCTAAATTCATATAGATATACTTGAGGATCTTGATAAGGCCTAAGCCTATTTGGCTACATTTTTCTCCTATTTTTATTAGTTTTTGAGGGAATTTCATTGTTTTATGAAAAGGCCGCCAAAAATACGAAACAGCTATAGCTGACGCGGGCGAAACCGCAAGCGGGTTGCTAGTTCCTTTATAAAACTGGGGAATTAAACATTACAAATTAATTGATTTTACAACAAATTTAAAACAGATGTTGGCTATACAATTTACTACAATACCTACAACACGTTTCAGTATCGATTTCCTGGATTTTGTTTGTTGTCCATTAACACCTGTAACGGTTTACTCTGCCGTTTGATGTACTCACTACTGGAATCCCATTACCTACCAATCAATTAGACTAATATGTGATCAAAAAAGAGTCATTTTCATATCTTGCTATCAAATATTGTTTGTAAAATAACATTTACATATTATCACTAAAATCTATGCATATAATAAAAATTTAACTGATCGCTGTCTGTACATCTGTACATGGAAAATATATGAAAAAAATACTATGGGGGCATTTATCAATTTAATAGAACAAAAAAATATTTTATTAATTTATATTCAGTATGTTTGTTTATATGTGTGTTTGAGCACACTAATCTCAGAAACGGTTTAGAGGATTAAAGTGCAGTTTTGACTATTTTGGTAAATTTCTCTTAACATTTAGTGTTTATTGCATTTCAATCAGTTCATAAAGTTACAGTTAAAAGTTACAAGTGTGATTTAAGTGAGAACGCGGGATGGCGTAAAGTTGAAATAGTTTAGTCGTGTACTTTACGCAGGTGGAGTGGCGAGCGGGATGTCAGTATTGTCAGTCAGTACAGTCAGTGTCAACGGCTCAGAAGACAGTTCTACTGAGAAGTATCCGCAAAAAGCTCCACAGTTGCTCTTTTAAAATAAGTTTACAACAAGCATTCACCGAGTAATATAATATTTAAACATTCTGGGAAATGTAATTTGTAAGGATTTTACGGTCTAGTTAATGAAAGTGCTACGTTTCATTCTGATACTCTACTCTTTCTGATATTCTGATACACGCAATACCTCCTTTTAGGCGGAAAATGCAAAGTGAATTATTTACTAAGCAAACAAAAACAACAAAAAAATAATTACTGCATTAGACAAGTTAATCCAAATGGGACCGCCATTTGTTTTATTTATGTCATCTGTAGTGCAAAGATATAGAGTCCTATTTCATTGCTAATGGCTTAATAAACCCCTGTGGTCGTTCACCCTCTTTATGGGGGTTTTAATGCACGATATACGATAAACGTTTATATTGTTAGTTATTTGTCTCTGTACTCCAACTTTCTCCTGTTTTTGGTAATAATATATGTATATATGTATGTATGTTTTATTCAAGGAAGAAATTGCTAATTTCATAATGGTAGTATAATCTGATTAAGTAATTTTGTGAATGAGCTATATGTGAATCATTTATTTCATTATTTAACTAATATTAGTCAAAAAGATGCAGTATTCGGTACATTATGTTCATAGTCTTTATACATAGTACATATACATATGTTAAAAACGTGGTAGTGTAATATTGTATTTAAACTACTGTACTATATAAAAAAAATAACTGTCTGTTCTTATTTCACCATAATAAATTTAACTGTGCAAAATTTCATACACCTCCATCCACATAATTTGCATGAAAGGGGTCATATGTTTTCCCTTTAATATATAGTTTGTGCTGGTTCATCGCCATTCTTCATCTAAGAAAAACGAGCCAATGAAGCTTTTTTACTATAAATACCTAGTTAAATTGAATCCCTAAACTAACCGTTTAATCACATAACGAATCGCAAATAATAAAATTGTATAAATTACAAAATCAGTCTACATCTTATTTATTCCACATCAAAAAGACATTAAACTTTTTTTTTATTGTTAGAAACACAAATGCGCTCATAAAAAATATGTAACATTTGGCGAAGGGAGAAGTATTTCACAGTCGATTTTCTGTTTGTTATAAGCATTGCCCCTAGGGACCAATTTGCAGCTTCCGCGCAACACAAAAACGGCAACATCCCATGAAATACTGAATATGCTCGTACACTTGTAAGACCCTATAGTTTTTAAATTGCATACATTTGGATAGTTGCATGAATTTTGCATTTTTTACTTTTTTTTTTTTGGATAAGAGAATACAGATACATATACAGATGGTAATACAGAGTAATATAATTTTACACTTAAATTTAAGAATTATTCCTGACATATAAGAATGAATACCTGATAAATAAAAAATAAAAACTCGTGTAACATATATTTATGTCTAATGCAAAGTTTTTTAAATACTTTAGAAAGGTTAAGTTAAATAAAGGTTATATACATACATACATTTTTTTCTCATCTTCCGATTCTATACTTTTTTTTGTAGACAACATTTTAACAATAACGGTTATAATTACTCCGATAGCTGCAATAATTAACCTCTTCGTAGTTTTTTTTTATAATACTAATATATATATATATATATATATATATATATATATATATATATATATATATATATATATATATTTTTTTTTTTTTTTTTTTTTTTTTTTTTTTTTTTTTTTTTTTTTTTTTTTTTTTTTTTTTTTTTTTTTTTTTTTTTTTTTTTTTTTTTTTTTTTTTTTTTATACATACATACATAAACATTATATATATACTGTATTTGGAAAATATATAAAAGTTTGAACATAGAGGGATTCGAACCTCTTGGAACCTGTACAAGTTTTCCACGAGACGCGGGTTCGGAACTTGCTACATTGAAAGTTTCGTTTAATTTCTAAAAATATTTTTATATTCTTAGTTTGCGGATAACACTTTAAAAATGTTACTATAAATATTAATATACTTTTTACGTAACTAATTAGGTAAATTTTAGGTGGACTCTATAATTTTTATGCCTAACGTGTAATTGTTTTGTAATTATCCAGGGATATCTATGTTTTCATTAAAATACAGCTTATCGTACACGCTGGTAGAGCTTTCAATCGATGAAAAACATTCTAATAACAATAACAAGTTTTTGCGATCTTTTTCTCTATAATAACAATGTAAATAGAGAACAGCAAGAACAAAGAAAGAGCAAGTTAAAAAAATATTTACCTACATAAAACACAAAAGCTTCATGATAACTTTAAGAACTCTTAAAGTTGCAAAACAAATATCTCAGCAAGTATCATAGATAAAACAATCTGACAATGGAACAAAGAATTCCTCGTTAAATTGTTTCAACTTGTTCCTACCGTTTTAATTAAACATCCCTGGAATCTTCAACAACTTCTTATGTACTGAACTTACCTGAAAAGAAAATAAAGCGTTTATTATATATAAAAATCTATTAAAATGGCTATCAAACAAGATTAATTGATTATTAAGATATTTTTCCAGCTTCACATTTTGTCTAGTCGCTTTGTCTTGTCAGCAGAGCGGAGGGATAAAAATAATTTAAATAATATCCCCGAATGGTAACCAAAAACACAACCACACAGTCAAACGCTGTCACTGTGCCACGACAGTCACTTGTTTCTAAGAATAATTGTCAAATTTCAACTCGATAATAAATATAATTGATTATTATCAAATATATTGTAAATGAATCAAAAAACTATAATGTAATTATGTTCCTATATAAGTTACATACACTGAAGCGACAAAGCGTAGAATATAAGGTCAAATTTTTTTATTTCATTTACCCTTATATATCCTTTATTTATCCTAATTGTTTATTTATTTAGCCTAGTTACTATTTTATTAAGAAAAATGTCAATGGTATTCAATAAATATAATGTTTATTAAATTTATTTATAAATTTATTTTAATATAAATAATAAAATAATAAAATAATTATAATAAATTGTATTACAAAATACCTTATAGGCTCAATTAACAGATTAATAGTTAATTACTGAGGTCTGAGTAGCTCATCTGCATAGCAAATATTTGTTGCAGCTGAGATTATATGCTGTACAAAGCTGTTTATTATAACATATGTATGTTAAATAAACCGCTTTGGAATTGCAATACTCGCTATCGTAGGATATATAATATGAAAATGACCGATGGCTATAGTTTTGTAATTATATCATATATAGGAAAATTGATCGGGTTTATATCTATATCTATATCTATATCTATATTATAATTAAATAGTAAAAAGAAAATGTTTGTACGCGCATATCTTCGGAACTACTGGGCGGGTTTGAATGAAACATTTTTTGTTGTAAAGCTTAGGCAGAACTTAAGCTATCCTTGATTTTGAAAAATGCAATATCTGATGAAGAACCATAATAGACCAGCCGTACCATAAGATATAAGGAAAAGTTGTTTAGCGTGATAGGTATTTTAGTAGGAGGGGTATTACGTCGACGCAAGCGAAGTTGCGTGCAGCGACCAGTTTAAAATATTTCATTTTCCTAGTCATTGTTATACAAAGTGCGGTATATCTGAAACAAACAAAAGTGAAGAGCTAAGAGAAGGAGAGTTGCTACAAAATTTTCTTTACTCTACATTATAAAAAAATATAGAAAACTTTTACTTTCTATTTCATTTAGTACAACTAACAAGTAGTTTTATTTCGCAAAAACTAAGTTGAGCGTCTAGCTATACGAGCATAGCGGTCCTGTCCTTCCCGGCACGGCACTTCCCTTTGTGCAAACATAAGCAGGAGCGAGCGTAAATGAGTTTATAATGCCGTGAAATTGCAAAGTTGGCTGCTTTTTGTTCCACTACAATCTACATGAATGACATTGTTCAGTCTACTCGCAAGGAAATTACGTTTATTTTATATAAAAATATTATTATTATAATATACAACCTTTTTTTTCAACATTTTTGTGCTTGACACACGTTACACATAAGGTGTACGTAGAGACAAACTAAACTAAATTTAAATTATTTTTTTCCCGCTTTCTGTATTAAAACCCTAATATTACATGTTTTTGACGAAAGTCTGTACCAAATTCGGTATGGCAACGTTATAAAAAATATTAAGCCTTAATTAGGATATATTATAATAAAAATATTTTTATTTATTTAAGTATGAATAAATACTAGTTAAATACTAAAGCGTATATTTAATTATGATCAAAAAACGTTTATTCCCAAATGAAATAAACATATATTTTTTATTCAATGTTTTAATTGGAAATTCTACTGCGAAGTTACGTGAAATCTTTTGTCATTCGTAAGGAAAATTACCTAACTTGGCGGACTTAATTTTGCGTGGGCGTTTTCATTTTCCGGGATCTGTCACTATTATGGAACGCTCAGCCGGGATTCCTTGCCTTTCAAACAATTTCTATTGCAAACTTGAAATAAAAAAAAACAACAGGCATCAACGTGCTTATTGTTTCAATCATTACTGTCTTAAATCTGTAAAATTGTATGTATGACTTAAATCACATTATTTTAACTACGTCGCTCACAAAAGTAACTGACTTTTGAACTCATCTATGACTTTTGAAATAATTTATTTTATGTAATGTGGGTATTGTTTATTTACTATTTGGTTGTATTAAAAATAGTCAAATTAGTCTGGTAGTACACTTATCTCTACATAAATAAATATCGGACATAATGCACCTCGAGATTCCTGTAAAGGCTATAACATTGTAGTTTAACACACTTTTTTATGAGAAACTATTGAATATGGAACAACAATAGAAACAATAATAAACTACAGATTTTAAACACAAGTGGCTATGCATAACAAAAGCCTAGCTACAACGGTACATTGCCATTTAAAGGCTTATAAAACTAGGACGGAAAACTGCACAGAATAAAAGCTATATTCCATATATCTTCCCATGAAACCTGCCATTACCGTAATAGGTATCATTGCAAGCCATTGTGCGCTAGCCGTGTTTGTTTCATACTGGTAACTGGTAATAACCCATACTATTAAGCGTATAAAATATAAACTATTTTATGGCATGGCATACCATAATTGTACTTTCATGTGAAAATTTATTTAAATATACATCCTTTTATAGTTTGTTGCAGTAAAATTAAAAAAAATTGCAGTATGTTCAAATTTATGGAACTTGTCGATAAATTAATGAATAGGAGCCGTTTCAATCACATAATTAAATATCTTAAGGTAGGTAACTTGATAGTTTAGAACTTATACTGATACTAATAAACTACAAAAAGAGTGTGTCATTTTGTACCTATGTTATGCTAAACTAATACTGTACTTTTGTAACGCAATATATTTCTCATTATTATAAACAAGCTTTATTTACATTATTCTCGAATAAAATTACTTTCTACAAATCCGATCAGACTTCGGCAAATGCAATAAAAAGCATTAGCATACACAGTATCTCGGCTCATATTTCACGAACAGTAAACCCTTGCCAACCCACTATAGAGAAATAGAACAATCGAATTTAATATCTAACACAGTACACTATAAAACCTATAATAGCCTACGATCCCGTGCTTATACAATATAACTTGATGTAATGTTCCTATACTAGAGGACCTTAGATATTATAGGATGTATTGCAAATTTGATCGATCGCAGTCGTTTTCTAACACACCTAATTACCAAAGCTTAAGGTTCATTTTGAGTTGTATTTCATTTAATAGCAGGTTGTAAAGTAAATGGGACCATGTAGCCTTCTGTTAAGGTTGATGGGTAAACATTTAGTTTTCCTCTGAAGCAATTCCCTCAGCTCAGACGTTGTATGCAAACTTCGCCGTACCTCTAAAGGAAACTCCATTTTATTGGTATAAGATAAAACTATACTTTACACAATACTTCGACATTGTCTTATAATATGTACACAAATAATGTATATTATATTTCTATGAAACAAAGTTAAGTAGATTTATTTAATATACAATAAGGTTTTAATATAAGGCCAATTAGACTAACTTGAATAAAACTCAAAAATCTTAAGGAGCTTTGCACAGGAACCTGAAGAAATTATTTTTCTTTTAAATTGTAAGGGCTCTTTATTTTACAATACAAAAGAAGTGGAATTACGACAGAAATAACGTTATAAATTGAGTGCACTGTTCAAATAAAGGGCTAAATAAACATTGTCTTATATAAAATTGCCTAAATAAACATTGTCAATATCTATATTATTATATATAAGAAAATGTCTATAGATATAATTAAAATGTAACTGATCGCTGTCTGTACACGGAAGATATATAAATAAAACATTATGGGAAAAACATATATTATAAAATATATAATATTAGATATAAAAATATATATTGAACACTGTATTTAATATCTTTTTTGTCTGATTACCTGTGCGTTTGTGCACGCTAATCTCAGAAATGACTTAACCGATACGTAAACTTAAATGTTTATTTCATTTCATTCGATTCATAAATAAAGAAGTTACGAAAGAGAGAAAATAGAAAATAGTTTAGTCGTGTCTTACACAGACTAAGCCACGAGTGGGTCACTAGTTTAAAAATAAATTTTGAAGTCCATAAAAATGACACATGGAAAATAATATCCACAAGATAGAATGTAAATGGCATAGCTTAAAAACTTTTGAATTGTTTGTCCTCGGTCCCCGAAACGTCCAAAGTTGCCCTAACTGCGCTGGGAGAGGTCAGAAAGTCCTCAACAGCTTGCTTGGACTTATCAACAAAAAGTCGCAACTTCGATAAAAAGTGCGACCCTACACAATTTCATTATGGAGGTCCCACTTTTTTTCACTTACGAGCAATTTGTATTAGATAGAATATTTTAGGCGTGAACGCGAAATAAATTGTCTTTATATTTGCGATTGCGAATTTATATATAGTATAAGTACAAATAAACGGGGAAGGAAAATGTCATTTATTAATGTTCCTGAAAAAAAATGAAGTGCTCTATATGTTCCCCAAGGAACAAACAAAATTTCAGCTTTCTACGCACAGTAGTTTCGGCTGAGCGTTGTCTGTCAGTCACTCAGTAACGGATTGCCGTTACTGAGTGACTGACAGACAACGACGTTTATGAAAATAGATAACTTAAAAATCACTATATATGTATGTATAGTAAAACTTGCGTGGCAACGGTTGCGGCATTATTACAAAGTAGGTATACATTTTCTTCTTATACAGTTGCTATTCAGTTTAAGTGCCATGCATCAGACGTGTCAGCTTTGCTGTAAAGTTTGTCGCTATAAAGTGGCACCAGTGAAGTTTCTTATTTACACAATCGCATAAAACTAAGTATCACACACCAAGTTTAGGCGAACCATAAAATTTACTGCTGCTTCTTCATTACTTTTAAAACTACAGCACACGACAAAGTGGAAACAAGCTGCTTTAACTAAGAATTTCTTCTTTCTTTTATATAAGCATATAGGTTTCACGCTTTTTTACACATATCAGCGTAATCAGAGGGAACCTAGTTTCAAGACACTCCGTTCTCCATTTCTGTGCCCAACTCGAGACTGTTAAGTGGTGTAATTCAACGCCGCGCTTTGTCTTGATTATTATTCTTCCGAGTTGGAATTGAACTCACAAATTACGATTACAGGCAGACACTGTCCCAACGTGTCACGATGGCCTTATTTATCTTATCTTATACTCACCTATGGGTGAGTACTATAAATTACATCTTTATGGAAATTAATATAAAAATCGTTTGTACGACGAAAACTAAGCTCTCTATATATAGCCTGATGTATGCGGGAAATACGTGAAGCTAAGAAAATTGTAGGTACCCATCAGATTTAGCTTTAATTTTTTTTATTTTCGAATATTAATATATAAAGAAATTTTTATATAATATTATGAAACACATTGTGGAATATAGGCCTACATTTCGAACGATTCTCATTTTAGCAAATAATGTGGGTTAATATCCCATATTGTTCGTCTGATGTCAATGGACGTCAATTCAAGATGTAGAAGGTAATAGCCTTCTTTTGATTGTGAGAGCCCTTAATGCTCTTTCAGAGCCTCACCGGAACTGGCTTCAATGGAGTCGAAGATATTCTTTATATTATTTATACCGCAAGATGTCAATTTCTTGGTAACGCCGTCAATATTCCAATATGATTCTTCTTAAATCATATAGTATGACATTTATGTATACAATAATTGGAGAGCTTAAAAATCTAATTGTTTAAGGTTTTCTTTTTATCAATTATTCCACGAATATAGTTTTAAAATGAAGCTCATAAATACGGTATACGACATGTAAAGAATAAATAGAGTAAGCTGTTCCTCCATCTTTATAATTAAAAAAGTATAAAATTATATAAAATTGATAGAAGAAGAAAGAAGTTATATATTATTTATATATTATTACAAAGATGCTTATTTTATTACAATGTTTCTGGTTCACTGAGTGCTTAGCCAGTTGCATCTTTAAGCTACCCATATATGAAATATATGAAAGGACTCTACAGTGACATTTCTTTAAAAGCTTCACTTTGATCATTAAAGAATCATTTTTTGATAGGGACTGATATATGATTTAAATACAAATAATGTTTATAAATAGTGTTTTTGCACAGGGTGGGCACAGAGAACCTAATGTCCTCACCCGAATTCGAGGGAGTGAGTGACGGAATTTGTCCTTACCAGAGCGGAGAAATGAAATTAATCAAATTACTGGATTAAGGCTTTTTTACAGTGATTTTCAAAAACCAAAATTAATAAAAATTCTTTTCAAAATCTATATATTTGAAAATAATATTTTATTTGTATTTCATAAATTCAATTATTTTAATGAATATTAATTAACGCTATATGTTTACCTACTAGGGCGTTACAGGTCGATTTAGCACTCACCGGCCCGTAAACAACTAAATGCCACGCCCTTTCAGGTATAGGTGGGATCATTAAATAATCTAAAATATAATATATCATAAAGTAATATATTTTTCTATATTAATAAATTAACTAGGTAACTAGTTAACGGTTTTCAATTACTCCTTCCTAAACTTATTGCAAACCTTCTAATTTATATATTTTGTTCTTTGTTTAATTATATGTCTTATATATTATGTAATTATATAAGTACTATAGTACTAATATACTATAACTTATTAGGAGTCTATGTATCCAATAACATTTAATTACTGTTTTATTTGCAACAATTCCAACATTTTCAACGAATTCAGCATCCCGCTTTCCCGCATAACAGAAAAAACCTAGTCAAGTCACTCCGTTTTACATTTTCCGCCGAAATCAAGACATAGCGTGTTGAGTGGCGGAACTCAAAACCTCGCTTCGTTTTCTTCAACAATTTAATGTTTAAAAATAGCTTAGAAAACTTAGGTTTTCAGTAAAATTTTATAATCTTTTCAAGATTACAACTAGAAACAAAAGCTGAAGGACATGACGTGGCCTTAGTAATATTGTATGAAAGCTCGCGTGACTCAAACGTTTTCCAACTAGCACAAATTGAAGGTTGAAGAGTCGACTTTGTATTGTACAGAAAAATAAATATTTTTAACGATAAAGTCAAGTGGTATGCTACCGCAATATATTATGGCAAAATAATTCTATAAAATTAAAATTTAGTAATCTATAACAAAAAATATTTAAATGCCTACTAAAATTTGCTTTTTTTGCAGCTTCACGCTTTTTCCCGAAGGTCAACGCCCCTTTTTTCTTAAGAACTAGAACAGAGAAATGTAAATAATTTGGATATGCAATTCCCCCGAGTGGGAATCGAACCTACAACAACTAGATAACAGTCAGACGTTGTTTCACTACGCCAGGATGGCCTCGAAAATAAATTTAGGAATATTAATTTATATTAGAATTGAGACAGTGCTAGGTAAGACACTCCACATAACAAACGAAGTTTCAAAATTAAATGGGTAGTAGAGCACAAATGTTTTAATATAATAATTCTAATTAATAAAGTAATTAAATCAATTTAATATAACCTTAAAACCTTTAATTAATAAGAACAAGTTTTTATATAACACCAAGCAAATTTAACCGCTTAAAATTCTCAGATAACACATATTGTATAAAAGCTTGTTGAATTTTGAAAGCATGCACGGCTTCGCTTTAAAATGAATCTGTCTATTGTCCACGTGTTGGCTCGTTACGGTACGTAAAACTGTTCTACGAAGAAGCTCGAGACATGTTACAAAATATCTAAGCCTTTCTGAGTTCTAATCTCATACAATACATAAAAAACGCAAGGTGAGCCGAAAAAGAGGTAGGGGATAGAGGAGGAGGGGGAGGGATACCTCGATTAGTCTTAAAGAACATGTGCATGGCATTGTTTTTTGATTATATGTGGGTTCTGCACTCACCTATATTAACTTTGAGTCTGCCAAATTGAACACTTCTTCCTTATAGTTTAAATATTAAGGAGTACAAATATTTTCTTTCACGCATAATTATATTATTATATATATAGATGAATAAAAATATTGTTTGTTAAGGGGTGGAAAATTACCGGGAGTCAATCCGCCATCATTAAGTTCTCTCAGTATATCTCAAAAAATTTGAAAAATAAAAATAACATTAAATAAGATGGATTTAATGAAAATATTAGTATTCATATGTCATTATCAATAATTAAATGTAAAAATTAAAAACAACCTACTACATTTGCCGTAAGGCAAATCATCAATCGTTGGAGTTTACCATTACGTACGATCCTATACCTACGGCTAAGGGCTATCAAATATAAATCATATGGGATAGAACAGAAAAAGGCACAGCTCGCCAACGGCTTATTTAAAGGAGATCTATAGACCTGGCTTTGAACTGATAAATTGCTCAATAAAAAGTATTATTACTACAGTTCTAGCTTGGAGCATTGCGTTTGTGAATTTTCTATACGCATTTAAATTAGGATATGTATATGACTACTTTCAATATAAAAATATTCTCTACAGAGATGGTAACAACAAAAATAAGTTGTAGCGAACATATCAGAATTTAAGAACTGTTTAAATCCAAATGAATGTATAGCTCAATTGCTAGAGCGTTTGGACGGATTCCAAGAAATACAGATTCGAATCAATTGTTTTAAGTTTTTCATACTGTTTCTAAAACACTTCTTTTCCAGTTATATATACGAATAACACTTTAAACCTCTTTGTATAGATGTTTTAATATTTTAAATTTAATTCTTTTCAACTTGAAAGTGTGGCAGAGAGAACCTAGTTTTAAGACACTCCGGTGTCCATTTTCCTCATCTTTCTTCGTTCTCCATTTTACTCATGTTGTTTCTCGAAACCTGGTATGTTGAGTGGCGAAACTCAACGCCGTGCTTTCTCTTGTTGACAAAGCCGAGATATAAAAATGTGCCACGACGGCCTCAAATATTATTAATTTATAGTTATTTTTCATAACACAAAAGTATAAATTTCCTTTTTTTTCATATTTAATTTTAAAATACAGTTTAATATATAGTAGTTGTCCCATTGGTAAATAACAATGTACTATTTAAATGTATAAACTTCCATTATCTTTAAATTGGAGTTCATTTATTGCAGCAGTTGATCTCTAATGGCCAATTACGATTTTATTTCGACAATCAGCATCATGTTTAAATAAATTATCTGTGCTAGTTATATTTACTCGTATATTAAAAAAATATTATTATAAATATATATATATATTTAATTAAGATAGTATTTATTACGTTATTATAGTATGATAAAAGTATCCAGCTATATATTAATTGTTCGTTTAGAGCTACTACAATATTCCTTGAAAATATTCTCAGATTCAGTTACCTTTCTTAACCTTTCTTAAAGTGTTATTTGTGCTTACAACAAATATAAGTTGTAATAAGCGTGTAAGAATTTCGACGTAGCCGGATCTAAAACGCATGGCTTAGAGGTCAGAGCGCTTGCACAGTTTTCAAGAGGCGCAGGTTTAAATCCCGCTGCGTTCAAATTTTTATACGTTTCCTAAATATATGTTTTCCAGTTACCTTGCTTACTGAAGTTTTACGGGGAATTATTTTATAGAAGTTTTTGTGTCACATAAGTTTTATTGAATACGGTATCATTTACTATTTTTTTATTTCATTTTTATTTTTGCTATGGCTTAAACATTATCTTAAACAAACTACATATACGTAAATCATTAAGATGCGTAAAGTATAAAGAATAAATAGTCCTAAAATAAATTAAAAAAAAAAATTATTGACTTGAAAAACACTTGTTGTCATGCATCTATTCCAAGGACGACAAAACTTAGTAATGCTCGTACACACCGTTTTCTATTTTCTACTTTTCACGAAGACTACTACTGAAAATATGTTTGAGATACTTAAGAAACATGCCTCTAACGTAAGTCATAAAAAGAACTGAACTGAAGGTAAGGCTATATTATTATGGACAAGTATAAATATATTTAAACTACTGTATACTACTGTAGCGTAGACTTTTGTTCTTATGTCGAAGAAAATGCTTTATAAATTATTGGTTAAAAGAATTAGGTCGCAGTGGCACAATGATTTCGATTTGAATAGACCCGATAGATTATTCAGCGACTCTGAATAGAGTCAACTTGCGGTTATTAGGTCAAAGAACAGTTTTGCCTATAGAGCTCTAGTGTTAGATTTTATGCCTCGGAATAGATTGTTTGCAAAGCTAGGGATTGATTGTCTTGTAAAATATTGTAAACTTTGTCTTCTTTATTGTTTTATTGCATATTATCTATTTGTATAGTAGGTAGAGATAGTTAATATGTTCATATATAACGCTTATATTTTAACGCGGACCAATGTTTAAAGCAGTATTTAAATTGGCTTTGAATTTTTTTGTTTATCCAATATTATATCCATAGTGAATCAAATAAATAATTAATAAACGTTATATATTTTTATCTTTCGGTAAACGGAGAAAATAGTGACGCGTCGTTTCGTTTTTCACTTGAATTTGCTATTTAAGCAGCTTCAAGCTTTTTCCCGCATAGCAGGCTAGGAAGAAAGAACCAAGTGCCAAAACATTACATTTTCCACTATCCGTCCAAACTCCACACATCACAATGGCGCGCTTTACCCTTAGCGGGGTAGCCAAAGAGAACGGGGCACAAAACGCTAAAGAGTATTCTTTAGTATGAAGTGACAGATGCGTTGCTAAGGCAACGCGTATGCTACGCAGTTTACGAGTTAATAATAATTAATCATGTAACGTTATTAATAACTGGTATTAAATTGTCCAATTGAAGACTGAATATTAATGAAATTTTGGTATTCTTAAACTTAATGAAGAAAGTGGAACCCATGGAGGGAGTTACATAGCTTTAACACAAAATATTTTGAATAAAATATAATCCAAAAGTAACTCTGCACCATAATGTTAAATTTATTCGATATTGAATATATTAAATGTATTAAATATTGAATATATATTCTTTAAATTACCGTCACATAACACATGTGTACGTGTAAATGACTTATTTTTTTGTAATGTAAATATCGTTTTATTTCTACAAAAAAATGGAAACGAGTAGAGATGTTCTTGTACGTATCAGTGCTCACCCACGCACTGTCTTTTATGAATTCTTGTATGCCTATTTTATTGGCCCTTAGGATATATTCAGAATATTTATTTTATTACAGAAATTTTAAAATTACTTACAGCTGTACTTAAAATAATAATAAAGTTAGTAAGTATATAATTTAAAAGTCAATGCACATATTGTTAAAATTTTAAATAAATTAGCAAATAATTAGTACAGTTCCGTTATAGTAACCGTATTAAATAAACGGCTCTTATAATTTCTGGAATCATAGAAAATCTCTAAAGCTGAAGTCACAAATTCAATACATAAAAATTTAAAATACTATTATACATATAATAGAATTACTTTACATTAATATTAAATTCAGATTCAACATAAAGCAAGCAACAAGCAATTTAGAATCGTCAATTAAAAGCCATCATCATAATCAGGTTCGAAGGCAAATCCGCGGATGATGAACCAGCGACAAACTCAACAGGAGCCGCAAGCAAGATACTCGTCTAATAATTATTTAAATATAATATGTCCAGCCAGCAAGTAATATTTAAGAGAAGAAACTCGTTAGCATTCTATGGAATGCTAGATTCACCTCGCAGGTGCCGGGCCAATCGTGTTGCAGGAAATAGAGCTTGGAGCAATGCCTGGGACTTGCAACCAAAGGGACCAAACATATTATTATTTTTAACATTATTTTTTTTAAAGTGGTATTCACATACTTAGGAAATTGAATATCATATATTTAACAAACGTATAAAAGTTTGAACGCAGCGGGAACAGCGGGAAAAAAAGTGTTAATTATATTTAATAAATAGCATTCTCTCTTGCCAAATGATTGTTCATAGAATAAACTTTGGGTAGCACAAATTTGTTAAAATCACTCTACAGAGATGCTAACAACAAATATTAGTTGTAATAAGCGTATAAGAATTTCAACGTAGGATGTAGAACGCATGGTTTAGCGATCAGAGCGCTACAACGGTTTTCAAGAGGCGTGAGTTCCATTTTCGCTGCATTCAAACTTTTATACGTTTTCAATGTCTTTCAATGTATTTTATAAGATATCTAGATAAGGTGCAAGATACTCCCGTACTCACTGTAAGTGCGCGCTTAAGTTATTTCCGTCCACTCCTCACTTGTTATTTCTAAAGCAACCCACGCGCGTCCCCCGCACGTCCCACGCACTCATGATCGTCACTTACTGCAAGATACTATTATTTTATCATACAATCATAATAAGTGCAAGAAAAATAGCTCTTGTGATCAAGTTTACGTGATAAGTTTAAATTAAGGCAATATTATAATACGAGTATAAAAATATTATGAAGTAAATTGCAATTTTGAAGAAAAAAATTGTTTTTTGTTATAAAGGAGATGAGGTCAAAAGTGAAATTATCAGCTTCAAACTTTTATTCCCGCTTAGGGATAATCTAACACAATCTAGTGTCAAGACGTTCGGTTCTCAGTTTACATCAAACTAGAATTATAAATTTAATTTTATATGTTTACTTTAAATTTAAAAAACCTACTTTGTTGGACATGTGACTTTGATATGTATAAAAGCAAATTAAACAAGTGGAGAACGAAGCGTTCTATTCTCTACGACTAACCCAATCTATGTCGGAAAAAGTGTGAAGCCATAAACAAATATATTTTAATAGCTAATTTTAATAATCTAACAATCTCGCAATATTTCCTTACAAATAACTGTTACACTTCAAGAGCTTTTCTAGAACACTTGAGTTTCACTCCCACTCATTGTCCTTATAAGGAGGAGGTGGAGCAAACAGGATTTCAACCTAGAATATCTAGTGTTTCATGCATAGATGTAAATTTGTTACTAATCTTAATAATTAAAAGTAACTACTTACCTAAGTAATACATAAAATATGATAAATATGTAATATGATAAATAACAATATAAAAAAAATGCTGTACATCACATATTTGAAAGATAAGATATTTAATAAATATAAAATAAAAAAGGTATATCTAAAATTAGTACCAGATTTAAATACTTCTTAGAAACATAAATGAGCATAATAAGACCGATAATTATCTTAATGACAGTTAAAAAGTGGTAGACAGAAATTACTTTGGCACATTTCATAATTTTGAATTTTTTACAAAGTTTTATTACACACTTGAGATATAAAAATATATATTAGAGAAATAGCAGGAAATGAGCCCGAGAGGGGTAGGCTTCGAAATAGGCTTCGAATTTTTTGCGTTTTCCTAAAATATATATTAGAGGCTATCACGACGCAGCTTTTTTGTTTTTTAATTTCTTAGGAGTGTGAAAGGCATTTAATTTTTTTTTTTTTAAACAAATTAAAATATTTCAAATAAAATATATTTTAAATATTTTCATTCCTCCACTCTAGTAGCTAACACAAAGCGCGGCGTTCAGTTTCGCTACTCAACACGCAATGTCTCGAATTCCGGAAAAGTGAAGACAGGCACTAATTTCTCCACTTTTCCCGAATTCATTTTCAGTCAAGACACTTCTTGACACTAGGTTCTCTATGGCTACCCTGCCTTATATGAAACAACGTTAACCTGCTTTATAGGAAAGAACGAAAACCATTTATTTAATATTTATCTAAATATATGTACGATCAAATAGATGCATATATGTAGATTTTATTCTTGAAATTTGGACTTTATACGTAATATTTTCAAATTGCCTGTGGCACGTTCAACAGTCCATTATCGGCGCAGACATGAGGAACGATGGGACTCACAAGTACCCATTTGTCTTCCCGAGAAGGGATAATAGTTAATGCCCTCGTGATACGCTCGGGGGCTATATGTGAAACGTCATGGTGTGGAAAAAATATTTCTTCGTAGTAAACGACTGTTGGACTGAAGCTATTTAAAGAGCTTTGAAGGCTTACTCTAGGAAATAATTAACAAATTTGTTTAAATATTGACATAGTATTTTTAGAAAGTGATTGATAATGTCTGATAATAGCAAAGTAATAAGACTTTGCTAAATTTTAAACAATAAGAGATAAAAGCTAGTGGAGACAAGCACATCATTTCTGCATAACTAATTAGCTAAATCAATTAAACTCTAGAAAATGTGGATCAAACGCCTCAAAGTATCAAACTTTTGTTGTAAAATTGTAAAAACAATATGTTTAAACATTACTGAAATCTATACTAAAATTAATGTAAAATTTACTAGAACCATTCATGAAATAATATTTATTTTATACTTGTATCTAATCGTATCTACATTTGCCTATCAATGTTCGCAAACATACGTTGACGTCGGTCAACAGCCGCAGAGGTCCATTTGTCTTCAACCCGGTATTGAGATATTCACCGACCGTGATCCTATTCATGGCATCTGTTTATATTTGGACATAAATCGCCTTTTATCCCAGATGCAAAGAAGACGAATATGTATAATAAATAAATATTGACTAACTAGCTTGTAAATGGAAGTTAGAATTGGGTCAAAATGAAATAATTTGTATGTTAAATTAAATATTATATTGAAAAACATATATTTAAAAAACGTATAAAGGTTTGAACGCAGCGGGATTTGAACACGCGCCTTTTGAAAACCGTTCAAGCTCTCTGACCGCTAAGCCATGCGTTCTACATCCAGCTACATCTAAATTTTTATACGTTTTCTAAATAAGTGTTTTTCAATTTCCTACGTGTGAGAATAACATTTTAAAAAAATATATGTTAAATATTATATTACCAGATTTAGAATGTATTTATACTATACGAATTTATTACCTATACGAATGCCTTGCGTTTTAGAAAGTCAGTAAAAGGAATCTACCGATACGTTTTTTATAAAATATACATAAAAACATGTAACACATTTGAAATAGATTACTTCTTTCGTTAAAATTATCTAAAAATGTGATAAATAAAACCTTATTTAATTAATATATAATGATATATATAATTAATAAATATATAACTATTTAATTAATATTAGCTAAACAAATATATTGCGATTAACAATTTAAGCTTTCAATTCATAATTTATATGTGATTATTTGTAATAAAATATGAAAAATTATAATCAAAACGCCGCCAAGTCAGCCATTAGGAGGATAACGTAGAAATATCAAGAGTATTCCGGGAAGCTTTACAAAAATAATTAAGTCCAAGCACGGGATGAAAATGAGGGAAAAATTCAAGAGACTTTAATAAACCCCATATTATTCCGTACTTCAAATTAATGCTCCAAATATTCGCGCTATATTTACAGCGAGCTAGTAATGCGCAACGAAATGTAGACCTCGATAAAGCTTAACTTTACAAAGCTTGTAATGAAACCCTTTTAAGTCAAATTGTTGCAATTATTAACTCGATAAATATTTAAACACAACTCAAAATAATGAGTAAGCTTATTTTTAAGAAAGCTAAAGACTGTCCTTTCCTGTACCTTTTAATATAAATTATATTTATACTATCAAAACATAGGCAGCTGCAAATAAACATAATAATCGGAAAATTTATACGCAATGAAAATTATACATAACGTCTTCATACATACGTACGTGCTTTGAAATAACGTGGTTCTTTATCAAGATATATTCAAATAATCGACATACAGATATCCATATCACGTACAACCCTAGTTCCAACACGTAGCACTCCAGGAATTTCTCATTTAGTGCGAATCTATGCAGCTCAACACTTTCAGGAAAGGAAATGGGTTTTTAGAGGTAAGACGTTCAAATAGAACCTTTTTTGGTTTTGAACACAATCTATTTGGCTTTAAGTTGCAAATAAACAAATACTAGCAAAATGTAATTTTCTTCAAATAAGAGATAAATTCAATGTTCGATTTCTTATTTAAAAAAAAAATATATATATATATATAGGTATATTTTATATACAATTTAAACTGCTTGCTATTTTCATAAATTGTATAAATTGCATACAAAACCCAAGCTTTACTATCCGACAATGCAATTAGTTTATACTGTATTTGATCTCACTACATCGGAATTTATGCCAAAATTTAGATCTATACACAGAAAATAGCTCTATATAAAGCCAAATTTCTCAATTTTAATAGTAACGCGAGCGGACAGCGTAAATTAAAGGGTTAACTCGGTACAGCCACTGTGATAGATTTATAGTGGCAGTGAATGATGTAAAGTACTGGTCGCCATTAATACACTCGTTTGTGAATGTTTCATGTTATTTAATAACCATTGTCGTTTAGCTTACTTTGATATTTTATTAATTAAGATACAATGAAGGAAAAAATTATATACGTATATTGACTTTATATTCTGTGTTAATTTTTTTTTTATTGTCTCATGCTATATAGTGGAGTCAACGAAGAAAACCTAACCATATATAAAATTGTTTTATACTGTTCACCTATCACCAGATATCGCCTGAGTGCCTGAGCCTGAGCGCCTGTCGTAATTAGTTGTGGGTTCGATTCCCATCAGAGCGATTGACTATGTTATTTTTTTTTTGTTTCTCCGCTCTAATGAACAAGAAAAAAGGTTGAGAACTTCAATGTTACGTAATGTTTCGAATTTAGGTAGACAGTGGAGAACGGAGTGTGTTGATGCTAGGTTCTCTCTGACTACCCTGTATAAAGCAGGATGGAGCGTGGAGGGTGATTAAGGGTGATCAACTGACCGCCACAGTTAGTTTGACTACAAGGAATATTCATAAAAAAGCCATCTTAGTAAAATTCGAACCTATGACTATCGTGTAAAGTAAGAATTTTAATTAAGCCATGACAGCGTTTTTACATTCCATATATTTATAATACGTGTTACATATAATACCGCAGTTCTTTTTATATTCCGGTTTGGCCCAACACTTCCTAATCCACTTTTCGCAACCCATTAGCCTTTGTTTGCTGCCTGAACAATGTTATGACTATATAAAATAATATTACATTGTATTCATTGTATATTTGCGGAGATTAATATGTTGAATTAAACTGTTAGAAATCAGACATTTTCAGTAAAGAGTTAAAATTATTGCTAGAATATTAAATTTATAGCTATTTATATTTCAGGGTCTACTACAAGGATACATCTTGAACTCCTAGGTCCTTGATCTAAATAGAAATTTATTTAAATAGGCCTGAATATCTATGTATAGAATAGAATTTAATTTTTGCATAATAAGGTATCTGTAGTCATAATAGAATTGCTACGCTTGGTATCATTTGACTATTAATGACACATACTGTTTCATTATTGTACATTTATAATCTGATGTATATGAAAGAAATATACCATACAACTGAATTATTTAAAATGAATAATATTTCAAATATTTACACGATAGCACACTTGTTTGAACGGTAATGATATATATAATATGGCTTAATACAATAAATCTATATTACAAACAAGTGTAACGTTATTAGTAAAAATAATAAATATCCATCAACTATAACATTTTATTTAATATAAAAGCAAAACGAGATGTAACTCTTTTAACTAAAAACGTTCCAGCATATTTTTTTTAATTTCGTTGTTCAGCTGCACGCTTTTTCCCGCGTAGCAAGGCAGTCAGAGAGAACCTAGTGTCAAAACACTCTGTTTTACACTTTTAACTCGAATTCGATACAATGTCATAGTCAAAGTCAAATAAGAAGTTACATACTTAATTTTTTGAACGTCAAACAATGTACCACCGGTTCACTAAAGTTAATGCCTTAGACCTGAGAAGAACCGGCGCAAGAATCTCGCGGGACTTCTTTTTCTTTTTTTTTTCTCAATACAATAATTAACAGATTTATTAGTGTATGTTGAGCAGCGTAAGTCAACGCCGCGCTTTGAATTGAATGATACTAATTAAACTATAATCATTCCACCGAGTGAGAATTGAACCCTCAACCAAACGTCATTACAGTCAAACGCTTAGTTATAATTTCATGAACAGAATTGAAAGACAAAATTAAGTCTTAAATTTGTCTTATAATAATCACAATCTAGACTCGTAAAATATGAGGAGCAATATTGCCAAGAGACTAGCCGCATAGCATCCCAACATTCGTCGCAATCTGTCGGTGAAATGAAGAAAATACTCCAAGTTATAAGGTATTTTCCAACTGTTCAAATGAAATTGGTTTACCTGACTTGTAAATTGCTTTCCATTATTTCGAATGAGGAAATATTTTTCTTTTTCATTTGTAAAGTCCCTTTCCGTCTTTATGGCATAATTTTTTTTTTCTTGTACTCGTATTCACATGTCTGGCTTTCTTTTAGTATAAATTAAATTTTCACTAGTTTACAAATAAATAGTAAAACTAAACTTTCTATGGATGTAGTATATCCTTATCTTTCTATGAATTAGGGACGTTACGGATGTAATATTTTGAATCTAGAAACGGATAAGGATATGAGAAGTCCACAAGTTTTTTTTATTTTTTAAAGAATATGTCTCAGACAGGTCATATTTAGGCTCATACCCGAAATGATCTAAAACTTTTATATCGGATTTGATCGGATATCGGTTACGAATAGTATTTTAATTCGGATAACATATCCGATTATAGACCTGTATACCACCCCTGTTACAAACAATGTTCATATAGAATAGTAAGTAAAACTTTAAAATACCTGTTTGGAACCTACAAAGCAACTCGCATATCTTCAAAAGTAAATGAGTACTATTTAATCAACAAGAATTAAATATTGTACGTTACCCAAATACTCGTTCATGCGCGCAATCATATTAGCTTGATGAGGTCATGACAAGTGTACATGAGCTTAATATTCCATCTGTGTACACTACATGTATTATATGAAAATAAACCTACGTTGATTTTAAATTTAAACCTGGATTAATAAAATATATATCGTATAATAAAATAAACCTAGAAATAATATTAATTCATTTATTTTGTGAAATCAACGTAAACCCTCACCACAATTTATTTCACCTGTGTGAGTATTACAAAAATAATAAAAGTTTGAGTTGTCCGGACAAAAGCTGTTGCCATTGTATCATTTAAACTATGAAATAGTGACACTAAACTTAAAACATGATATTGTTTTAAAATGAAAAGCGAAAATGCCGAAACTTTCATAAAAACTGTCAAAAAATGCATAAACATTTTGGAGACAACGCCTAAATGAAAGAATGGGAGTGGAATGTGTATTGTATGGAAGTACTTTTGTGAAAATGGAGAATTTTGTTCTGTCATCAGTTGTGACAACGGCAGGCATTTATTATACAAGATATGGTCGAATGCACTTTTATATAGTGCGTCCGTAACTATCTTTATAAAATTATCCATAGCACTTATATGATTGTGTGTGATTGGTTCAAAGTCAAAAACTCAACAGATTGGGCTAGGTGGACAGAAAACAATTTCTTGGTACCATAAAACAGATAAATAAAGAAATATATATATATATATATATATATATTTGGCTCATGTAATACTGATATTATATATAAAACCTCATCATAATGAACTAAGTGTTAAAACACTTGCTGTTTTATTGTAAATAATAATATAAGGCGCCACTAATTTGTAATAATATTTTATAAGGTCAATCTCTATTTTCGTAAGCTGATTTTAATCCTTTGCTATTCGTTATCAGTTGGATAAAGCTATAAAATAAACGAGAGGGATGAGAGTTATTAGTCATGATTAAGAAGGGGAGCTTGGAGTCGTAGGGTGGGACGTTCTGCAAAGCGACATACATTCAGATGGATGTAACGTAAAATACATATTTAGAAAACGTATAAAAATTTGAACGCAGCGGGATTTCAACCCGCGCCTCTTGAAAACCGTTCAAGAGGCACGCGTTCAAATCCCGATTCATCAATTTTTTTTACGTTTTCTAAATATGTCTTTTTCAATTTCCTTAATATTTGAATAACACTTTAAAAAATGTTAAAAAAATGTAACGTATTCGCAGACATTAATAACAAATTAGTTAAAATATTAACCTAAAATGCACGCTTTAAATTATATTCTCGTTAGCCCGGTCATGTTGGTAAGGACATCGGATTTATGAACTAATGAATATGCTGTATCGCTATATTATATATGTTTTCTACCATTTTTTTTAACATTTTTAAAAGTGTTATTAGCACACTAAGGAAATTGAATTGTATTGAATTTTCTAAATATTCCTTTTTATTAAATTGCAAGATTTTCGTATATTAATTGATAGATAAAAGATACAGAGCATCTTAAAATTGTCGTACGTTTCCTTAAAATGCATCTAAATTTTCAATATTCTGTTGTGATTATATTAAAAATGTTAAAATTTAAATCTTATTAAGAAAAGAAGTAATATCGAGATCGTATTTGCATTGTAAATCTGCATGGCCAATTTATAGGTTAGTTACGTAACGAATGAGTTCCCAACAGAACCACGATTATGCCAAGAGTCAAGGCGTCAGCTTGTAAAATTTAAAAACTTATGAAGTACCAACACTTCCGAAGATAAACTCGGAAGGAAAGTGTGAGGGTCCTCGAGATAAGACGAAAAGGCGGCATAATAATTTCAGTGGCACGACCGGATGAAATATGAATGTAATTTTTTCGCCAAACTTGACACTCTTTGCCGTTGTATTCACGAATGCTACGAAACAAATTCGCGGTATAAAAATTTAAATTACTTATTGTGTATACGGGACAGGCGAGCTCAAGAATGATAAATCTGCATAAAAAAAATTACGAACAGCCTTGACATAACCTACTTGTTTTTAAAAGAAATAAGATGCAACATTTATAGTAATAATCAAAAATGTATTATTAAAATATTAATTTTCTTACTTTAAATAGTTTTTTTAAATAGTTAATAGTATTATTACGTATTTCAGCGCATATCTATTATGATAGCTAGTTAAGCGCCATCTATTATAGTTCAGTAGATTATCTATAGTGTGATATAGATTTCTATGCTGATGGTGGTCTATTGGTAGGAACATTGAGTGATGGAGAGTTTTAAAAAACGCTCGTTGGTTTCCCGGTTAAAACAAATAGCGTAGAGAGAGGTGGAGAGAGAAGCTTGGGCAGTGCAGGTGAGTGTTTATACATCCTAAAGAGATCTCTTACATTTAGACCACAAGTTCCAGGCACTGCCTTAGAGTTCCTCTCCGTGCAATCGTGATGGGTCCGGTGCCCCCGTTGTTAAGTGATCGCCTATGCCTAGAGCCATTTCTGACCATATCGATATATCTACCCACAGTTACGGGTACATATCCGCACAGTGAGGTTTCTTATTAAGTTGCGACATCAGTTGTTTATTACTGTTTATTATTTATTATTTGGGTGCCGACGCGTATTGTTAATTCCAAAACAATAATTTAAATTCAAATTATATCAGATGTACCGGTATATCTATCATTAACTTAGAAACGCATCAGACTTACTAACGATGGCATAAAATATCGGTACATTTACATAGCGTGTTTTTTTTTAAATATAATTAATACTAATATAAATTAACTAATATTTTCAGGGTCTAGCACAACGACCGAGAAAAGGAAATCAAAATGTTTAACTTTTTTGTTTATCTACCCTCCCATTTATTTATTTATCAAAATACCACACGATATACTAACGTCCTAAAGAAACACTGAGCCAAAAGCTAAACGAATATAAAAGCTCTCAAAACGTTCTCGTTCCTTCTCACTTTATGAGAATAATCTTAATCGTTGGCCTTTTTTTACAAAAAAATATTTAATCAAACAACAAGCGCCGCTTTAATTGCTTAATTGTTGGAACAAGTGAATTGCTGTTTCCATGCTGGGTAAAAATTAAGGTAAATTTTTAACATATTTGTATAATTATTCATTTCGTTACAAATTTGTTGTTATTAGGTGTAATATGTCACAAATTAGTGTATAAATTTACCTTATGAAAACACACATATATAGCGAAGTGAATGTACTTTGTACAGATAGTTTGTATAATATCTATTTTATTAAATTAAGGGTATTTTTAAAATAATAGTTTTTTGCTTTATTTCTTCATATAAATCTTAGCTATGCCAAATTTAATTCTCCTCTACGGAACAAAATTATTTATTTATTTATTGTGAGATTACTATCAACATTCGAGTATATATAATTATATACATATTATTATATCATTTGATTGGTGGCAAATTAAATTTTACTAGTTATCTTTAAAGATAAAATTATTTCAAAACACTAGGGAAATATTTTAAACAAATATAAGGGAATAAAATAAAAAAATAGTATAATCAAACTTTTCATTGGATAAATATGAATACATATTCGTATTTGATTTTCAATTCTGGATATTTATACATAAATCAATTTTTTCAAATCAAAATACATGAAACGGCATTGAAGAAAGATGTTTCTATAAAAGCTAATGGCTATCGCTTCGTATTCATTAAATCAGTGCAAATCTGAGTAAATTACTGCTTTCGTGTTAACTGGAGTAATATTGAATTTCAAAGTGAATATTTCAACTAACAGACCGCAGTGGCCTTTGCGAGGTGTCTTTTGAAATGTAAGTCTTTGATATGCAAGTTTCTATGAGAAAGTTAGGGTTGACCATTACAACTTATGTAGGAGAAATAATATATTTGCACGACCTTTTGGGAGATATCAGGCTCAGTACTTATATTTAAAACATTATTTTATTCTACAAGTTCAGCTCTTTTATTTCATACCCATATTGGGCCCAAAAATATGTAATCCGCCATTTTTCGTGGCGGTTATTTTTTAGTTACCAACAATACTGATTATAAATCATTGCATCATCATCAGATGTAAGTATATTTCAAATTTTGTCTCAATCGGAAACTGAGAAACGGGTCAAATTTAACTTGCAAGATTTAGTCTATACTAGCATACTGACTCGGCAAGTCAAATATAAGTAGATTATTAAGAGTAAAGAGAATAATAATAAATTATTAATAGAAAATATAGCTCGTGTTTATATATTAAGTTATTTCAACGCATAACGGATGAACACTTCCGCATAATAATATTTCGTTAAAACTGTTCACGAATCTTTAAATATTTAAATAAAAAGCAACTCAACTCTTTAATTTCAAGCCAGTTGAATACAAAAAGCTTAATGGTTTTATAAAAACACTTCACCGAAACGACTTAATTCTCTTTTATGAAAACAGTTGCAGTTAACGATTTCAGTAACCAGTTTAAACTTGTTCGACTTTTTACAAATGCCAACCTTAATTTGGACTATAGAAAATGAGTCAGTGTGCCAGGGACGTTTCGAAATTCTCGACTTTTTACTTACACCAAAGGGGATGCTGTACGTCGAAGGAAAAGTGTCTTGAATAGACATATTTCCGTACAAATGTAGGTAAGGGAATTGCACGAGCTAACTTTATAACTTACATTGCTTTAAGTATGTTATGTAATGGTAGTTTATTCAAAAAGAGCACAAGAAATAAACTTTTATGACCAGATTTATAATTCATCTTACTTTATATTTAATTCAATATTCTTGGATAATATAAGTTTAAAAGTAACTTTTCTTCAAAGTGTTATTTACACACTTAGGAAATTTAAAATAATATTTAGAAAACGTATAAATATTTTGAACGTAGCGGCGTGACGAATTTATATTATTATATATTATTCTAAGCCATGCGTTCAAACCCATAAATATTTTTTATTTACCTTAAATACTTACTTTAAAATTTCAAGACTCAGTAAGGCATATTCATTCTCCTCGCAGAAAGCTTTTTTTTGCGTACAGATCAACGTCCTATGGATTGTACTCATATGTATTAACCACTAGACCAAAATTGCAAAACTTTTGGCTTTATACACACACACACACATAAATAATATTTAAGCTAAACTTTACCAAAGTATCATTTACTTAAGCCCTTCAAGTTTATTTTATCTTATTTCGTAGCAACTCAGCTATTTCCTCGAAAGACCGCTATATAGTGGCTTAGTATTCTCAAAGTGTCAGTAATGAGAGCTTAGGGCCGTCGCAATGAGACTATAAGTGAATTTCCTAAATAAACTGGTTCAAGGTTTTCATCGGGACATGTGGGTCAACTGGCTTTATTTAAAATTATAGCCTAAATTTTGTATTGCATTATTTTTGATAAAGATCTACTAGTAAAGAAACTGGTGTAAACAATTTGTTCTCCCACTTTTCACCTAAAATCGAAATGTTGCGAATAGAGTGGTGACACTTAATGCCGTGTTAAGAGAGCGGACAATTAAAAATAGCTTAAATATTCCTTAGAATGGGGATCTAACCCATTACCACTGACATTTGCAATCAGTGAACACTACTACGCCAACGATGGCCTTTAAGCTTAAATTAATATTATATAGTATAGTTAAATAAAGCCTTTGGTTCATGATCGACAATGCAAACTCAAATTTATTTCTTTGTTGATTTGTTCTAAATGCCGTAAGTGGGAAATATAAAAACAATCACTACAAAAACTAATAATATTTATATAACAAAATAAGGACACAATTTGTATATACAATAGAAAGTTTGTATGGGCGCCATTAAGGAGGTCGTTACGTAGGTCGCCGAAGTTTTAATGAGAAAATGGCTCGTCATCACGAACAAGTTGGGATAATCTTCGCCTAATTGATTCGCAAAGCGGCGAGTCAGCGAGGGCGCATATGTGTACAAGTTCGTATAGGGATGACATTTCAATTTTTTACCTAAAACTTAATTAACTACTACATTTTTAACCCTAATTGTTAAATGTTGCTGACTTATCTAGTAATACTATAATTAGATAAGTCCATAATGTTTTAGTTTATTTAGAGGAACAATAATATTTACAACACTTAAGATGTTTCGACAGTTGTTTTTATAGGCGACAATCTCTAAATAGGCAAAGATAGGAGAATACAGTTTAGTGAATATATTTATAGTACATTCGTTCTTTAGAGCAGGACATTTTATGTAATCATTGTCACCATATTAAATCTGGGCTAGAAAACTATTTTCTGATCATTCATTACAAACTAACAGGCAACATGACGACGATGTTCAGTTGAACCACAATATATTTAAAAAAAATTATTACTAAATATTTTTTAAGTACACAAAAATATGTATATGAGCCCATCATCGAAGTTCCGATATTTATATCACAAAATAAAATCTATAATTGCATTTCCCTTTAATTTGTTCAAACATCTCGGAAATATACTTGTATTTTCCTCAATGTAATAGAAAATCGCAAACATTTTCCTTAAATATTTTCCTTGTCAACACTTGTTATCAATTCAGATTGAATATTGAGAGGTACGCTAAGATATGGCACTCAATGTGCGCTATATATGAATATATTCAATATTTTTCTCACTAAACGCTATGAACTGAGGGTGGATACATCATTTATCTCTTGAACGGCCATATTGGGATCATTTTGCTCGTGTCGATCGATTTTATGGCATCTTGAAAAATGTTCAGAGTTGTGTATATCTTAGAATTTTATTAAAGCTTGTGTAGTTTTAAGTGTGAAAAGATATAGGCAGAGAAAATCGAGTATCAAGACACTCTCACTCTCTTCTCTACTTTTATTTTCCTTCACCGCGATTTGTTTTGTTCACCAAAAGTTTCACCGAGTGAAAATGGAACTCACAATCAGTTACAAGTAGCTTCTATATTAATGACCATACGGAAACATTCAGCTTCGTGTTCATTGGGTTTTCAAATATTAATAAAACATTTTAATTATAAATTTTATCTATTAAAATAGTTTGAATTTAAAATAACGAACTCAAAGTTCAAAAATAGTATAAAGCTACATCGCTACGAAAAGTTAAATTGGATATCTCTTCCATGTCTCGCTCACTTTGTACTACGGGTTTTTATCAACTTCCTCTTCACAGGTCGTTTTATCGCAACAAAAATTCATGAAACTATGAAATTTATATTTTATTAAAAAAATCTGCTTCACGTTTTTTTCGCATGATCGGACAGACAGAGATAGAGGGAGAGCCTAGCGTCAAGGCACTCCGTTCTCCAATTTCCGAATTCGAGACATTGCGTGTTCAGTGATGTTCAGCAGGGAAATAAAAATAATTTAATATAACCATTCCCCCGTGAGGGGTCTTACTATGAACCATCTCATTTACAGTCAGATGGTGTACCACTGCGCCACATTATCATTCATATTTTAGTTCATATCAATGTATTATTCTAAATAACTTAATGAAAACAAGGTATGGCAAACGCCGGTTGGCTGGAATTTCCACCAAAATAACCCGAACAAAATGTATCAAAGGCGCGCCATTTTGCCGATATTTAGGAAAATGCCTTATTTAGCGCACTGCATTCCACAAGGTATAGTACAAACACTTTGTTAGCCACCTGTAACGATCCAAAAATAACGTAAAAGCTATAAGACGTATCCTCCACGTTATGAAAAGATTTTTTTTCATTTAACTTTAAGCGCCGCACGATTTTTTTTTTGATTTTAGTTTTAAGTATTTTTTATAACAGTATCTAAGAAAATTGTAAAAAAAGAATATTATTTAATATAAATTATAAAATTTGACCTACAAAAATGAATGTATAGCCACACTGAACGTCGTGTAAACATCACTTTGCTTATATTAAGCCTTGAGTAAAAAAAACTTAGGCGCAATGCAGCATCTTTTGTGAGAACTGTGTGAAAAGAATGCAACATAAATTAAGTTATATTTTAACTATCGTTTATATATAAATTAAGTTATATATTAACATTCGACACCCTTAATTTTTGTAGGCACACACTAATTATTTTTTTGGGCAAGTACCGAATTTTCAGACTGACGGATATAAAAAAAACTAATAATTAGTTTCTTTTTCTGATCGATAGTAGCCTGAAAGTGTTATTAACCATGGCAAGATTCAGTTCCTTCATCAGGCCTTCGTGGCGGAGTGGGACAGCTTCTGACTGTAATCGCGTTTGATTGTGTGTTCGAATCTCACTCGGAGAATGATTATTGATTATATTAAAATTATATTAATTTCTCCAATCTGGTAAACAACACAAAGCGCTGCGTTGAGTTCCGCCACTCAACGTGCAATCTCTTGAACTCGGATGGAAAGTGGAGAACGGAGTTTTTTGACACTAGGCAGTGAGTAATATTACAAAAAAGAAACGCAGCTGTTAAATAAAAGCTTAGTGTTTTCACAAGTTTAACTAATATTGCTATAATTATAACTACTTAAGCATATGATGTTAAAATCTTAAATTGTATTACATTTAATTATTTAACCAATTAATATATATTGCTTATTTAATATAAGCAATGGCTGAAAAAGATCGACGACGATTTCGATCACATCTCACAATTCAAGTTACAATATTGTTACCAAGTCGTATGCTTCCACTTTATTTCAATATACAATAATAAAAAGCAATTATGGAACAAAAGAAATGCGGAAAAAGTATTTAGCCGTGACACGAAGCGTTAATATAAATACGTTGAGGAAATTGAATAAATTGTACCGATCGATGCCGCATACTCGTACGGACGCCATTTTCAAACCAAATTGGACTCCGTGAGTGCCAAAGGAACTACATTCCTTGAAAAAAGCGTTTTCTGTTTTATAATTTTAATTTATTAATTTTCAGCTATAATGACCTATGTTTTTATTAAATTGAATTTAAGTTACAATATCACCGCATTCGTTGCCAATTTTGCGTATCTACGAAATCTACGGAAAACGGTAAAGTGAGTTATTACTCACTATTGCGGCGAAGTGGCGAAGTGTTTTTGTGTATCGCAAGACATTTATGATATGGATGTTAAAAAAAAGTTTCTAGATGATATATAAGTATATTATGAATCTCTGCGATTGGTTATCTCCAAATCACACATAACGAGGTAAATTACTCTGAAAACAGTGACCATTTAGAGAGACAGTAGCACCGTTTAGAGTATAATCAAACAAGTCAATTGGCCGGCACATGTGCAAACGCCTAACAAAACAACCCTAAACTAACCAATGGAACCTATTTCCTGCACGGGCTTTATTTCACGTTGAATGCTTCATTCCCTTGGAAAATCCTAAGTTAGACATCGATTTTCCCCAAATGTTTATTAGTTTAATCAGAACATAAGGCTCTCTTTAATAATGTTTAAGTTCTATTTTTATAAGATTGTTAATAAATAAAACCTAGTGTCGTGACACTCCGTTCTCCACTTTCCGCTTAATAAACATTAATATACTTTCCTAACATACATTTTAAATTAAAAGTTAGGAACCGATTAAATAATACTTCTATTATACGAGTATAAAGACATGCTTATATATATATCTTATTAATAAGCTAAAACGAAAATATTTATTACCTATTACAATATATATAAACTTTAATTAATTCTATAAAAAAAAATAAAAAAAATGCCATTTAACATTTCGTAGATAATTTCTATAGACACTAAAAAGTTCTGCATCAGAGCAACAAAAAACTGCAAATAATGTTATCTTCTACTTGTATATAAGGTTTAATTAAAAATTTAAACAAAATTTCACTATGCTTAAGAATATCTAACAAAATATTAATCAAATGACATCCTTTTTATTATTACCAAATCCTCTTCGTCAAAACCGTTTCATATGTTAAATTGTAGCTCGAAATATATTTTCCGTCAAAATGCAGTTCGTTTATGCGAGTAATTGGGACACAGCTTTGTCTGCATCCGATGCAAACGTGGACAATGGTCAACGGGGCATTCGGCCCTCATTGCAAACGTACATTTTACGCTCCAAAATAATTTCGAACTTCCTAAAGCACCCAATGTGTTATAATTACACAAACTGAAATATGAAATAGGTAAATAAATAGCATTTCTCGGAAATCAATTCTTTAATTATTGCTTTATGAGTATTTCATAAAAGCATGTAACTGAAAATAAAATTAATTATTTCAAAATACTTTTTGCAAAGTGTACCGTGTAGATTACCGATAATTACTAATTTCAAAAACATTTATTATTAAGTATTATTTCGTTTCATTAATTTGTATAATGGTGGTACACAACTCTGCGCTTTATAACACTAGATCGGATAAGTGAAAATAGTATGAAAAACTATCACCCCAGTATGAATTAAACCTATTGCATTTTCAAATGTGGTAAATTGTTTGACGTTAAAAATATGAAGCATGTAACTTCTTATTTTGGATAAATATATTTGACTTTGACTTTGAAATACTACATAAATATAATATAGTTAAATTATAAATCATATAGTATTTAATATATGCTATATTATAGAGATAAATACATATGTTAATGGTGGACGTGTTAATTCTATTGAAATATTCGTCCATGACATATTTTATTACAGTAATTAAATAATCCTGATCTTAGTAGAAAATGAGCTCGCTTAATGAAATTCCTTTAAAGAAATTAATTAATATAATTACCTGAAAGCTTATGAATTAAGATTCTTTGAAATGTTAATATTGCATTCTTAATAAAATCTAAGAGTATGCAATGAAGAGCTCTTAAAAAAACAAAGAAAAATGTTTTTATACGTACTTTGCTTCTAATAAATTATATATATATATATAATTATATATTAGGTTTAGTTATTTATTTACTCCTAAGAATTATTCCTCTTTTCTTTTTACTATTATTAGAGAAAGCTCTAACTAAGATTGCCTGTAAGACATTGCAGGGAGCAATCAGACCGCCTTTCTATATGTTTTGAATTTAATATTTTCTGTGTTGAAGATTGTTCTATTCTATTCATTTAATATTAACTGAAAAATATAAAAATAATATTAGGCATAATGACGGGGTCCAAACCAACGGTAGCTATCGTTTCAGACTGGCAGATCTTTTAAAGTTAACATTCATTGTTCTTATTATTAAAACTGTAAACTGTGGTTGTGGGTTTTGTACCCACTCGGGGGAATGATTTTATTTAATATGCTTTAATTTCACTCAGTAGGTAATGTCTTGAATTCTGATTACTTAATTATATCCCTATTCCGCTATTTAAAATAAGGCTTAAAGCTGAAAAAAATATATATACTTATCTCGCCAAATATTCTAGCATACATAATATAGATAAGAAATAAGATAAATCTGTGCTAAGATAAATCTGAAACGGTCTACAGAGCATATTACACATATTCAAAAGATATGACAGCTCAGAGCAGTGAGATCCGACTTTCATCAGTCAGCAATTTCCGGACAAACGTAGCCAGTTACATATGATTGAGGAAATTAAATTTTATGATTTCTGTTCCGTTAATTTGTCTCCAGTATTAATCGATTAAAGACTTTAATTGGAATTAGACATATGCCATAATATATTTTTGTTTTACTGATATAAATAAATTTACACAGATGGCGAAGCGTCTAGGCTAGGTTTTACTTTAGTAGGTTATCTTTACTTTATGGTGATACAGTGATGAAGAAATTTAAATCAGGATAGAACTTGTATTGCATTTAAATCCTTATATTAACTACATATATTTTTGTTAATTTTATTGTAGATATGCTTGCGGAATAAACGTATTTCCTTAGGTCACGCCTCGCCTTTATAGCCGCGATAAAAAACAAAATACCACATCTATCTCACTGATGAGATCTGAAATGGGCTATTCTTATGAAAGAAAATGATTGTAAAATATTATATGACCATTATGGTTCAAAATCTGCCAAACAAGCTTGTATATATAGATGTTTTTGTATGTTCATTTGAGATTGTGTAAAATCTTTATTTTGTATAATAATATATAATAAAAAAGTAAAAAAACAATGTATGCTACATTGATTAAAATTTAAATTGGAATTCGTTATATGAATAGAACGATAAGACCTGGTAATGTTAAGAGTATTTGAAAAGTTTTGTTTACGTAGCTTTCTTTTTTGTTAACCATTATTAAGTTATTAGTATTATGATATCAAATTTAATTTAACCGGACTCGTTAGAAACATACATGAATGTATGTAGAAATACATATGATATAAGAATTGGGAAACTATTTAGAGTTGAATTATTTTTTATCACTAAAGTGGTCTTTGAAGTTGATAAAAACGGCAGAAATGTTTTACTTAGCTTACCTAACCTAACTTATAACAAACTCCATACTGAAAATTAAGTTAGGAACACTACAAAAATGTGGAGACCTTTTTAATGAATATTCAACAAAACAGCTAAAGCAGTAAGGGTTATTATCAAAAACACCTATGTACTTTGTTTATATTTAAAGTTTTATATACAGCTTCACACTTTTTTCCGCATAGCAAGGTCGAAGAAAACCCAGTATCAATACACTCCGTTCTCTACTTCGGTATAAATATAATTAAAACCTTAGACTAATTTACATTAACCCTTTGAAATATACAGAGAGGTTTCTAAACGGATAAACATCCCAAAAATTCCTTATTTCGTATTCAGATCATATACATAAGTGGAAAAACATTTTCAGTAGAGATAATTTTGTACGCGCGTCTAACGGCATACAAAAGATACAGATAAATGGAGCGCGGCGTGACTTTCACGTCTACCCATAGTTTGTACAGCGAGAACAAATGATACGAGAATAGATAATTCATATTTCTTTTATTTTTAATGTTCAGAAAGGCTTCTGAATGGTATAACTGCTCTTGACTATTATTTTACTAGACTGCTTCTAAAGCACGATCTCTTTCGACTCGCAACATTTTTTTTATTTAAAAATTCTTATTTAAAATTTTATATTGTTCCAATAATTGTGTAGATATAATTAATAATGACTTTTCGATACCAATATTTAAACTTACGTAAATAAAACAGTTTCTTATACCTTGATTTATTGAATATACCAGACACAATAAAGCAGCAATCCAAGAGAATGTTATGTTAAAGCTTGATGTCCTACATACGTGGCTTGCCAACCTGGAGGCTTGCCAGGACGACCCGATGTAAACCTAGACTAACAATAACCTGGTCCATTGTACGACGCTTGAACGGAAAATTCTGTTTAGAGTAAATGTTTGCCACCCTCATCTTCAATCAAGTCATTGAACATTGTTATTTTGTAAGATTTTACAATAGATTTCAATACAGGCATTGGAATACAATATGGTGTCTGACTCTGATTTATAACATTAACTGTGCCGTATTTTCAGAGGTATTTTCGTAAAATAATGAAATTCCTGGAAAAACTAAAAAATATGAAAGAAAAAGTAGTCTATGTTCATCCTAAGACCCTCAAATTTAATCAGATTAACTTCAGTGGTTTGGTCGTGATAATTAGTAAAGTATTAATTAATATACAGTATAGATATTTTATGAAACATTTATTTTTTTAAACAAAATGCCTTTCTTTAAGACATTATATTTGTGGAAGTAGAAAGGAAATACAAAATCAAGGCTTCAAAATGGCCAGACATTTCTGAATAAAACTTTCCGTGTTTATTGGCCGGCTGGACTTCCGTCGTCGCCAGGAAATGAGTTTTGCACCACCCACTTTCCCTCCCTCCCTCTTAGGGGACAAGCAAACCAACCTCATTATTAGCTTGTCGGTATGCTTTATGATTTAACAATTATTTTTCTTATTACTTATAACACTCGAGAAAAGGGCGACTTAATATTCCTTATATTTTAGTTCTATTTCGTTACATTATGTACAGTCATTTAATTTCACATATTACAATATATATATATATATATACTTACTTATATATTTTAGATAATAATTTTACACATTGGAAGTCTTGTCTAATTCCCTATTCAAAACAGATATTTATTCGTTGAGCGCGAGTGTACGTTTCAACTTAAATTAGACCAAAAAAACTGTTTTTCACTTTTTTTTTTATTTTATTTTTTTTTTTTATTCTGTAGACAAGTCAAAAGAGCGTTCTGGTCACCTGATGGTAAGTGATCACCGCCACCACTACCCCGTGTAACACCAGCAGAGCTACAGGGATGTTGCCGGCCTTTAAAGTGGAAATAGGCGCGCTTTTTGAAGGTATCCATATTGAATCTAACTAGAAACACTGCCACTGGTAGGCCATTTCATAGTTGAGTGGCACGTGGAAGGAAGTTCCTACGAATCCGCACAGTAGTAGAGCGCCACGTGTCCAGATGGTGGTACTGTTACCATTCGACCATACAAGAGTAAAACGCGGCGCGAGTACGAAGGAACTTCACTTATCTCTCTTCTCTGACTACAAATACTCTGCATTAATTATAGTACTTTTTTATTTGTTCTGTAAATGACTTAAGTATGAAAATATTACGAGAATTTTATTTTTTATTTTTTTATGATGCCATAAATAATTGTGTAATGTGGCAATAAAGTTCCATAAAGTGCAATTATATATTCAGATCACAAACACCCAAAAATCTATAAATTCTATCGAAATAATCAGCCACGTACTGGCCTTTCTACCATCCAGAATATAATTTTGTGATAGCAAACTGAGACAATATGGGATTTTTTTCTTCAGGCTATATTTGTTTCACATCTCTTCGAAATTAAGGCACACGGAACAAATTCTAATAATTAATCTTTATACTTACATATGTATGTACTAAAGGTAAGTTGGTAAAACTTTAAAATGATTCGAACCTAACCTAAACAACAATTTACCGTAAATCTTAGAAGTAAAGCTTAACTTTTACTTAAAATAGGTAAAAAAATATTTAATGGAAAATGTTAGGATTTATTTGCTCGTGCTTTTACAGAAACATATAAACAATAATGTCTAAGTAAAGAAAAAGTTTACAAATAAAGTTTTCTTTTGGAATAATTAAAAAAAATATATACAAAGTTATTATGTCAATTATTTATTAACGAAACTAAGGTATATTAATAAATAACATAAATGTCAAGTATATAATCCACATAACATCAAAATAAGTTATATTGCAATGGTGTTTTCCGAAATATGACCCTCTCCTCTGGGTAAGATTAAAGAAGTTTGGACAGCCGCCAATCTTACTTAATCTGACAGCGTCACGTTCATATATCTATTTGGAAATATATCGAAGTTCTTGAGAATGGAGTCGTACAATCCAACAATGGAGGCCTTTTAAAATATTTATTATTTTTCATTGCGGAAATAAAAGTGGCCAAATAAGACCCACGATAATATCCTTCATCCTAGATTTATCCTAGAAGTTCGTTAGTATGCAATTCGTAGTTAAGCAAATTTTGTCTATTTTAAAAAGTAATATAAATCAATCATTGCAAGTCAAAAAAACATCTATACTTTGCCAGTGCATGTCGTTTTTTTTTTAAGGAAATCATCTGAAGCCGTATAAAAACTATTTGGAGTAAAAGAACAAGAGCATATATCAAATTTTATGCAGAAAGTTGAGGCTTAAAAACGCCTTGTCTATTCCAATCAAACGGCAGGTACCAGGCAAGCATTGAGTGGAAGAAGATAGGCAAAGAGGAGATGCACAAAACGCTAGTGCGCCACGTACCCTTGAGTCGCGTGCCGCTGAGGGCCGGCAGTGATTAGAGCGCGCTAACAAAGCGTGAAGGGCGCTTAACCTATATGCTCCGTTTCACAGTGACACTCCTAGCAACCGCTGTGCGCCTGGTACAGTGCCTCTTAGACGCGCATCCTTTCCGTGCTCGCCTCCTACGCTTAGGAAGCACGAAATTGGAAGCCTCATCACAAAGAAAAATACAAATTACCGTCGCAGAAACCGTTTCCAATCAAATAACACAAATTGATTTGATCAAAGCACAGAGACTTGTTCAATGAATATTTATAAAAGGAACACCTGAACCGTACCATCAATTTACTTTAGATGTCTCTATAAAATAAATTGAAAGTGGAAGCCTAGTAATAAAAATGGCTGAATGTAAACTTGGAGATACCCGTAAATAAAAGAACTGACAATGTTACAAAATGTCATCTTTTAAGTCAGTGTACAGTTTTTACCAAAAACTGTAAAGGAAGCTGTAATTTAATAATAAAATATTGTTTTAAGGATTTATAATACTGCTTTGCATTCAAACAAGATTTGGCGACGATGCCAATCTTGTGGTGCAGTTAGTATCGCTTTATATCTAACTCGGGCTGGAGGACGCTAGCTATTGATTCTTGGGACTATAGGAATTCTGGCAGCGCGTCAAGTAATAAAGCGGTTATCTATACTCGTTTGCGCCAAAACGGAAGTTTGATATGTCTTGTATACTAGCGCAAAGTGGCGCGAGCTGCAAAGGGACATTAGGGCGAATGCCACGGTAATTACGCGCGAACTTGGAAGGTGTGAGCGACTTTGTGCTCGTAATTTGTTCCTAAACTTGCTTAATATTCCCCCTGACAAGATAAATTTATTAAACACGCCAGTGACGAGCGCCTCGTAACGTAGCAGCTGAATGGAGATAGTCGGTGTAATGACGTCGTTTATATTTAATAGTACAGCCACGAGCAATGAAAGTAATGTATATTTTTATTGCACTCGCATTAATAAATATAATAATAATAAATGTATTAAATGGAAACTATTCTAAAGCGATTATTAGAATAAATTTACATTATCCACTTGCCAAAATAAAACGCTAAAATAAAACGCTTTCTTTTACACACAATTTGGCCAATAAACTGACGTTCCTCAAGCCATCCATGTAGGCATTATCGCGCCGCAGCTCTTTGTTCTGTTCGCAGTAAATCCCTATCCATTAGAACAATGCAGATTATCAGCCAACACTTAGACGAGGGCAATCGTGGCTCAGAATCCATCAGAGAGATCACACGATACGGAATCGCATTAAACTTTTACAATGCCATTACGGGGCGACGGTGAATGTACGCGTCATTGACCTCTTAAGGACCTAACTCTATAATGGTATTCAACCTTACATTGGAATGCTTTTATTGAATAGTTTTCTATTCATTTTTATATTAAGGTGTGAAAGTACGAGTATTGTATATTAGCTTTATATGTTATTAATGTTTTATATTGTTTGTTAGTTAGATTACGATTCGGGGGAATTGAATTTAAATTATTTTCATTTCTTCTCTATAGTAACACAAAGCTCAGCGTTGATTTCCGACAATCAATACGCCATATCTCGAAAACGGGAACGCGAGTGAATTTAAAAAATTAAATCTCCTTGACCATTGATAATATTGGCAACGTTTATTATTTTTATAACCATAAAAATTTCTACATAATAAAGACATATATTAAGAGAATTTTGTAAGCAACGCTTAACACACAAAAGTAGAAAAAGGTGTTAAATCAGCGTAGAACTAACTTAGTTCAGCAATCCCAAAGGGTAGACGCAAACCTGACACTGACAGTGACTGAGTGTAGGAATGCACTTTACGCTTTACGACTAAACCTTCATCAACACGGAAAACTTTTTGGCATCTACTCTGACTCTCCACTTATTATTTTTTATATATAAATATATGAAGCGGTATTCATATACAAAATATTGCCATCGGGCCCATTGCAATTAGAATAATTATTTATAGGTACAAATCAATAATATTATTTTATATAACTAAACACTACAGGCGGACCGACGGTACAAACAAATCGTTACAATTTTTATCCTAATCTCTTTTTTTTTTACTTACTCATATATTAATATAGTTATCCCGAACTATGCCTAAATAATGCCTAATCTTTATTACATATTAATTATTTAATTTATAAGTTATTGTTTCTTTTTTATTTAACAATTGGTAAGTACAACCAGCCATTGATAATACCAATAACTGTTTGTAATAAATCTTTTCACAATTTGATCAGATATAAAAATATATCAAAAGTTTTGAGTAGTTTTATATTTATTTTTATCTTTAGTTTTATGTTTACCTTTTTCATATCTTGTTAGTTAAAATAGAATTTTCCCAAGCCATTAAATTAGCATACCATAAACGGATAATTTATAGTTAACGAGCCAACTTACATATTTTTATAGCAGAGTCGATGTACCTAATAACATTGTTTTAAAACCTTATAAGATTTATTATCTAGTTGGAAATACTTAAATTATGCACATACATCTAACATATTAATATATATATATTTAGGATTTCAGATAGAATATAAATAGTAAAACAACGATCCGAAGCGACATACAAAACTCTTTCGTTACTCATTGAATGGAGCTGAATTTTGGCATGTTGGTTCCTTGAGATTTGTACGGGAGAACTTGAGATGTGTCTTTATAACGTTAAATTAAACTTTTTTATACATTATATACGTAAAAAAAGTTTAATTTATATATAAAATATAACATTTGTAAAGTGTTATTTACAAATTTAGGCTATGATAAACATTTTTAAAAAATATATAAAAATTTTAGCTTAGAGAGACTCGAACCCGTGCCTCTTTGAAACCGTTCTACCACTAAGCCATACGTTCATTCAGCTATGTCGAAATTAATAAATAGAATTGATAAATAGTGTATTTGATAAGCATGTGTGTATTGATGATCGATTTCTAGAAGGAGAAGTACAAAACAGGAATTCCCTAAACTCTTACAGGAAAACAAAAAGACAGAATCACAAGCTTCATGTAAACGGTGGAAGAGATACAAAAAAATATTTTATATTAATTGGGCCAATAATTTGAAGGTTCAATTCTTATTCAATGCTTAAATATTTTAAATGAAATAAAGTATATACAAAATATTTAAAAGACTGAATATTTATAAACAGCAGCATCAGTATGTATACTATATACAGTATGTATAATATATGATAAAATAAGATGCTTCATCAACCTAACTTGCAGAATATCTCTATCACGTAAGAGAAAGTCTCATTTAAACGAATAAAGAATTGAGATTTTACGGTATCATATAAAATGTATAGATATTATATACATATGAATGAAATAGAAAAAGAAATACAACTTAGATAAGTGACAAGAGAATCTGGTAAAAGAGGCCAGTTAAATCTTAAACTAGAGCAAGCAAAAGCATCTGGTACGAACTTTAACTCTTGTGCTAACAAGCAATTGCCTACACAATATTAAGCTAGGCAAAGCCCGTAACATTTAAGAAAACTTGGGTATCCACGAATTCTCTTTTGTACAGGAAAAAGCAGAAAACTTGCAAGAGGTCGTTAGGGAAACACGATACAAGTTAACTGAATAAAATATAACAGAAGACTGTAAAGTTAGTTTCTAGAAAGGAACCTTATAAGTTTGTATTACGTTTACGAAATTGCCTTTGTGATGGGAAATAAATGGGAAAAATTGAAACCTTACAAAAAATATGCTGATACATTCAACATATTTTTATGTAAAAAATACACAAACGCTCCTATGGCGCGGTTATCGCGTGTCGGACTACAACGAATGATAGTTTAATTGCGAGTCGAAAAATTACTCATATTGAAAATAGTTCTACCTATGGGTACCAGAATTTATATATAATTAGTTTATTAAAGCCGAAAACATTAAAGTATTAAAAGCAATGCTACTGTCATATAAATTACTAAAAAATAATTAATTATTCATGATTGCGTATAAAAGTATACCCCGTCAATTCTGTCAACAAAGAATTTTTAAGTTGAAGTTATGTTTATATTAATTTACATTAATTATAAAAAAAACAAAAAACTTTAAAAAAAGTACTTAAAATTAACACAAGGCCGTTTAATTTTGAATTTGGAATTCTTTTCTGACATTGAGCAGAGAGAACCTGAGTGACGGAACTCAACGCCGCACTTTGTCTTGCCATTTTATATAATTCAAATATAATCAAACCCAATTGGGATCAAACCCAAAACCTTCGCACTTCCACTTCCCACTGCACTACAATGGCCTCTAAAATTGTAATATTTAATTATAATAATACTTATACATTATTAACTTACAAACAGACAAATATATCAGCCTAAAAACTACACAGTGTAGAGAAGGACTTACCTAAC
>JAOYRR010000117.1:0-115438 GCA_038994665.1 Podotricha telesiphe | reverse complement strand
CTAAAAAGGCAGAGAAGCAGAAAGAAAGAGTATGAAAAATAAACCCTCAACGTCTACAAAAATATAATTGGACCGGCCTCTTGAAAATTTCGACATAGCCGAATGTAGAACGCATGGCTTAGCGGTCAGAGCGCTTGAACAGTTTTCAAGAGGCACAGGTTCAAATCTCGCTGCGTTTAAATTTTTATACGTTTTCTAAATGCTTTTCAAATTTCCTAAGTGTATGAATAACACTTTAAAAACAATGTTAAAAAAAATCACGTCTACATTTCGCATCTCCGACTATGCCGCAACGGTGTAATTTATCGACTTAGTTTAAAACCTGGGCCTCTCTAACTTCTTGATAGTATAAAACATGCAAATCGCCAAGCGAGAGCCACCGGACCGAATTAAAGTCTGTAAACAGTTTTAAACTTTATAAACTCTGTCAACGCTTCCACTAAGACCTTCGAATGTTTTAAGTGTAGTTTACTTTTGAATCGCTAGTTGCTATTCCGTAAGCAATCTTAGTATCAAGCCTATACCTTATGTATTTAAATTTAATTTAACATGTATTTAACGAGTATTAATACATTTCCTATGAGCATGTAGGTTAGGTAGGTAGGCTAAAAAAGATTTAGGTTTATATTATGTAATTGGTGTCAGATAAATCTGATTCTTTTCCGCTACACTTTTTATTCCACTCTCCTCCGTTATCAGCTTTCTTCCATTTTTTTTTGTCGCTGGGAAATGTAGTTTACCTTTCCGTCCTAGTTCAATAGTTTTCCGGTTGAGTGGTGGAACAAGGCACCACGCTTTGGCATCATGTTTACGATTCAGACACCCATTGCGCCACAATGACTGAATGATTGATGTTTTTTTTAAGTAAACATCTTACAAAAATATCAGCAATTTAAAGGCCTATACAAAAACTTTATACACATAATACCTTAAATGTATGTTCATTTAGATATACCGTGTGACAACCCTATTCATATATAATCTTTAAAATCTAAAGATCATATGATTGATGCTAAAACAAAAGAATAATCCTTGACCAATATTCCTTACATCTCTGCCTATACGATTTCAACGTTTTTAGAGTATAATAAAATACGTTCGAACGCGTAAAAGAATTTACATACAGTAAGTGAGCGTTCGTATGTCTTCCTTGTATATCAATATCACGCTCTATTATTTTTGTTGTTGTAAAAATAGATAAAATGTAGAGGAAACAACTTCAGAATTTGTCAGAGAGGGCTGATAATAAACATATTTCAGGAAGCTAACACTAGAATTTTATTACTAAGGATATCCTTAGTATTTAAAACTATTGTACGAGGGCGGTTCGGAAACTTCTTAGCCTATCAATGAAAGAGAGTAGTTAGTTTTTCAAAAATATTTTTATTTTTCAATATAATCTCCTGAAACTTCAATACACTTAGTCCAACGCTTTTGTAGCAATTCTATTTCTTGATTAAAATAGTTTTCCTCAAGGTCTTCAAAATAGTGGTTTACAACTGTAATTGCATCTGCATTTGAGGTAAAACGCTTGCCAGCAAGGATTTTTTTTAGATTTGGGAACAGGTAAAGGTCACTGGAAACTAAATCAGGAAGATAAGGTGGGTGGTCAAGCAACTCGTACTTTAATTCGTTGATTTTAGCCATTGTTAAAACACTCTTGTGCGCTGGTGCGTTGTCTTGATGAAAAATATCTTTTATGCGTTGTAAGCCAGGACGTTTTTCTCGAATTTGTACATTTAATTGATCCAAAAGGTTGCAATAGTACTCTGAATTTATTGTTTTACCCTTTTGCAGATAATCAATCAATATAATACCTTTGAAGTCCCAAAAAACCGTTGCCATAATCTTACCAGCCGATTGAATTGGTTTTGCCTTCTTTGGGACACTTCCTCCAGCTTCAGTCCATTGTTTGTTCTTTTGTCTCTGGGGTATAGTGATATATCCATGTCTCATCAACAGTTATGAAACGACGCTTACAATCCATTTTATTTCGCTTAAAACGATCCAAACAAGCTTAAGAAATGTTCATTCTTATGCGTTTTTGGTCGACTGTTAACAAATGCGGCACCCATCTTGCAGAAAGCTTTTTCATCTGTAGTTCTTCATGCAAAATTAAATGGACTCAATCATTTGAGATGCCCATGATATTAGCTATTTCACGCACTTTCATTCGTCGATCATTTAATACCATACCATGCACTTTGGCTACAATTTCTGTTGTTGTTGCTGTTTTTGGACGTCCACTTCGTGGTTCATCTTCAATGCTTGTACGACCACGTTTAAACTCAGCAAACCAAGTTTTTACTGTTGCATATGAAGGAACACTTTCACCTTACACATTCACCATATCATTATGAACTTCTTGTCCCGATAATCCTTTTTTATGTAAATATTTAATGACACCACGCATTTCTAATTTTTCCATTATAAAAAAATCGCGGATGCGTCTTTTGTGAACACCTGTTTCTATATGAAGGAGTTGCCAGATCGAACAAATTTAACATATATTCCTAGCAGAGATGGAAGTTTCCAAAACACTTAAATTTTTTCTGTTTATACCGCGCTTTTTGTGCTAGGCTCAGAAGTTTCCGAACCGCCCTCGTACAAAGGACACACATATTTTTTAAAATCATATTTTTAGCTTTGAACGGGTTTCAAGAGGCGCGGGTTCAAATCCTGCTGCGTTAGGATTTTTATACATTTTGTAAATATGTCCTTTCCAATTTCCTAAGTGTTCGAATAACACTTTAAAAAATGTTAAAAATATTTATTTTGTTCATTTGCCTTGCCTATTTAATTAAAAATTAAATAAACAAGGCAAACGAGCGTTCGGGTCACCTGATGGTAAGTGATCACCGCCGCCCACGACCCCGTGTAACACCAGAGGAGCTACAGGGATGTTGCCGGCCTTTAAGGTGGTAATAGACACGCTTTTTGAAGGTACCCATGTCGAATCGAACTGTAAACACTGCCGCTGGTAGTCCATTCCACACAGTTGAGTGGCACGTGGAAGGAAGTTCCTAGGAAATCGCACAGTAGTAGAGTGCCACATATCAAGATGGTGAGGATATTTCAATCGGCTACATACATACGGTTGGAAAATTCATCGGCAGGAACAGTAACGTGCTATAATAGCGTAGTAGAAAAGCGTCTGGCTGAACGTACATACTATTGTTGTTGGTTCAGTTTCGAAGAATCACTTACATTTAAAATATTTTCATGTGTTTCGTAACTCAAAGTATATTGGTTTTGGCATTGGTATTGGTGATTTATCACCAGATTCTCAAAGAATTCCGCATAACAAATGCGTAAAGGTAAAAACAAAGTTTATTTTAATAATATTTTCTTGATTGTATCGCGGCGCAGTGGGGCCGCGTCTGACTGTAAACGCAATTTTTTTGTGGGTTGGATTATCGCTTGGAGGAATAAGGATATATTAAAATATTTTTATTTCTTCGCTCTGGTAACTAAGACAAAGTCTTGATTTGGAGCATGGAGAACAGTGTGTCTTGTACTACGTTCTCTCCGACTACTTGTCTGAATTATATATCTGTATATATAAGCAAAGTGAACGACAATCCATGGTACATAGTAGCCGGTGACATCTCGGGAACGAATTTCAGTAATTGTGCGCTCACCATTCGCTCCCATGAGGATGTGCTGGAATTTAATTCAAGTTTCCACTATTTTTCGAAGATATCGGATAACTTTGAAATAACGTTGAGCATGAATGGGACGAATAAAATTACACTTTACGCTTTCCGTTGCAGATTTCGGAATAATATCTCTTTAGGGATATTAGAGTTCACGAGCTCTAGTACAAATTGAAATCTGCGGAGGTCTTATCGAATTCTCATTGTCCTTAATATCTTCGCATAGGAACTTTCTTATTAACGATACATGATAAGGCCAATATTTTCGAAAACTTAATTAATGATGATATTTACTAATGACAATATAATTTGTTATTTGCTCATAAAAGCTTTGTTTAATTGAATACAAAAATCTTTTTTCGACTATCACTATGTAGAAGAATTTACGCGTCCGAGTTTTGTAGCGGTAACTTTCGGTACAGATTTATGAACGACTCATTAAAAAATATAAACATTAAATTTTTGTTTACTGTGAACGAGTTAAACACATTTCGCGACCTATTACGAGGGTCAACAAGCCTTTTTATAAACACACCTCTTATATTCTGTTTCCGTGAATTTTTAAATATTATATGACGTATTTTAACCCAGTTGATAAAAATATTAATTGAAAAGATAAATGTAAATTTAGAATTACGGACTCGAACTCGGACACAAAATTGAACTGTAACCGCGCTTGTTGAGTTCCGAAGAATGAGTTCCGCCACCCAACACGCAATGTCCCGATTTCGGGCGGAATGTTAGGAACGTAATGTCTTGGCACTTAGTCTCTCTGACTAAATTTCTATGCAGGAAGAAGCGGGAAGCAGTTAATATTAATTTAATACTTAAAAATATTATATTACGACATAATTATATTACAGTTTATAATTAATTAGGGTTAAAATTTAGTTCTAAATATGATAACAAAGAATGGAATGGAAGGAAAGCCTAATATATACATTACACTACGAACAAGATTTAGATCTATACATATTGCAAGCATAAGTATAACCTAACGTTTGTATGAACTTATTATATTTATTGTAAAAAAAATATATAAAACAAAAGTATATTGTCACTTAAAATGAAACGACTGTAACATACAAATAATATCTATATAACCTACGTGTATATTAGGGTTTTCATGAACAAATGTGTTGTTCACGAGGCGTTAAAGATGTACAGTAAAAATACTACGTTTTAAGTCATAAAACGCTCTATTACTGCGCAATAAATTGCAAATTGGGCAACTTATTTTCTCTACAAAAGCCTACTTAAGTTTTTAAGTGGCAAGTTTACGACACAAAATATGTCAATTGTATCTGGATTTATATAAAATCAATGAGATCAATGAAAAATAGGAATGATGAAAGGAATAAAACGTGTGGTAAAGTAGATTTATTTGTCAGCCATTTGTTTACAAAATCAATATTTTTTGTATAATTATAATTTAACTACAATAAATAGTGGTAAGTTCCGCTAACTAGCAAGCAGATGGTTTTGAATGCAGAATAAACTTAAGAGAGCTGATTGAAAATAAAATTGTTAATTAACAAAGGCGCATCCCACTTACACTGCACACGAATATCAAGGAAACAGACAAAAGAATAGAAATATTGGCCGTCTAAGTATTTTTTATTATTATAAATTTATATTTAAAATATTGCAATCAGCAACTGAGTTTTGTAAAAAAAGGTTGTCTTCATTTTAAATAAATATTTTTTAAAAAGCCGTTTTCTCGCCTGCGACTTGCTATTTCATGTTTATTATGTTTTCCCCAGAACTATAAACAAGACATAAGAAACGTATTAAAAAAAGACAAGTTAAGCAAAGTTGCGACAAGTGAAAATAAAAAGTCGACACTCGCAATAATCGCATCTGCTATGCAAGGTTAAAGTTAAGACCGACCTACATTACGGGCAAAAAACACGAAATATATTTAACTTGCTGAAAACCGACGGGATGGTTAGAAATGTAATAGCGATGCAAAAGTTTGTGAAACTCAATATACGTTGAGGGTAGTTTTCAATTACGATAACTGAGTATATATAACTAGACAGCGACAAAAGATATGCCTTACTTATTTTTATTTAATAACTTAAGATTTATTTTCAAAAATGTTTTTTAAATGTTATTCACAATTTTAGGAAATTGGAAAATATCAACATTTTTAAATATTAGAAAACGTAAAAAAAAATTAACGGTTTTCAAGAGGCGCGGGTTCAAATCCCGCTGCGTTCACATTTTTATACATTTTCTAAATATATGTTTTTTAACTTAACTTTATGTTAACTGCTAATCATACCTTTTAAAGTGCACTGTATATACTATACTTGTAAGAAAAAAGCAAAAACGACATATTTATGTATATAGACAAACATACTTAACTACTACTAACTTTTACTATAAATATCTCTTCCCTCAAGTACAAAATTGTATTATAAATTTACAGAACTTATAAAAAACAGAATGATTATAAAATTCACTTTCATTAAAGGGAACTTAAAACCCACATAAGACAGTTAAGAAACATGGCCACATATGCGAAACGATAACCTCTGAACCGTACGGTAGTTGGGAACAGGCGTCGACTGTTTGGCTGCCGAATTCAAGACGTGCCGCAAAGTCATTGTCCTTAATATCTTCGCTTAGGAACTTTCTTATTAACGATACATGATAAGGCCAATATTTCCGAGAACTCAATTAATGATAATATTAACTAATGACAATATAATTTGTTATTTGCTCACAAAAGCTTTGTTTAATTGAATACGTCTGGCCCGTGATGGCGTAGTTTAGAGGTTTCTGGTGTGGACCAAGGAAATTGGTTCGAATCCTAATCGAAATTATTAGATATTAAATATTTAGCTCGCAGAGTATTGATAGGTGTGTATAACGCATTGTTGTTTAATGTGCGGGAAATGAGAAAGGACTTGATTAAGTTGATGGGAAAATTAATATAAATAGGTATTTATTAATAAGCTGACGCCCCGCTCTAGTTTTTCTTGATAGGTTGCATAATATCCCACTTCGCTTCGTAAAGCGAAGTAGGGGTTACTTGTAGCAGAATAATACTTATAAAAAAAATATGTGTAAAATTTATGTATCCGAAAATTACAGATTATTATACAAGAATGTATGTACTAATATGAACCTAAACAAATATATTATTTACAAAACATATTTGAAAAACACAGCGGGACAAAATTTTATACGTTTTTTCAATTTCCTAAGTGCGTGATTAACATTTTAAATTGTTAAAAAATATAATTTTTACATAGTCACTTAAGTATTTGCTTATTTTAAACTAATATATGCTATTCCCAAAGAAACTAAATAGGTACTCGTAACGGAAACATATCCAACAATGTAAAGCATACAAATGTGATTTTTAATTCTTTGAATTTAAATTACAATATTAAATATTTAGGCTGACAACTAGTTCTTTATGTACAGTGGAGCGTGCCAATAATTTACATTTTCTTCATATGGATGCGAAAAGTTAAGCCAATCTTTATAAAAAGAGTTGAAAAGTGATAAAATATTCCTATACCAGGGTTATGGGTTGAAATTTCGTTTCGTCTTGAATAGACACGGGTTGCTTAGAATTTATCGCTAAGTACTAAGTTTTGTAAGAAAGTCGAGAACAGAATCAGTTTTTATAGTATTATCTTTAAAAATACATATTTTTAAATAACGCATAACAATTTCAAAACAGCAGGATTTGAACCCGCGCCTTGGACGGTTTCCAAGAGGCGTGGGTTCTTCAGTTTTCTATGTATGTGATTAACATTTTAAAAAAATGTCAAAAAGGATTATCGTAATCGATCTCACAAGTTGAGGGATTTCTTTATTACAAAAAGGCTAGAAGTAAATTTACATAACCTTTACTCATTTGGACATTTTTAATTACAAACCAGTTGTAGATATATTGCAAATGCGGTTTTAACAATGCAGCAAGATAACAAAAAACAATACTTTGATTAATATTTTACTAAGGAAGTTATCTAGTGGCTTTATGTAAGGAAAAAAGAAACATTTTAAATTATATATAAATATAAATAAACATAATTGCAGTATTCAAGTAATGCCATATTATAATAAACAATACAACCATTTCTTATAATAGGTGTCTAAAAAGACTTAGAAATACAATGACTATACAGGTCAAGCACGCGTCCGTTTGGCATACATTTCGATCCATTAATGCTCTAAAGTAAGACCTCTTCTTATAAGCGCTCTTGAAACATTCTACATGTAGCCATAATGAGAATCGGCGCCAACAGACTGAACAAGACTTGGGACTTATTTCTTGCAAAAAAATTGAGAGGAAATTGCATAGCAGCGAGAAGGGTGTGTTAGAAGTAATTTTACGACTAAAAGTTTAAATGTTAAGTTAAAATTTCATTCTAAAGTAATTATTTATTTCATTAATTTCTTAATTTCATGAAGAAACTTCAAATTGATTCTTTTGGTTTCCATTTTGGCACTAGCCATTGTGGCACAGTGGGGTAGCGTGTGACTGTAAGGTTGATTATACTTGGGGGAATGATTATATTTCAAATATTTTCATATCTCGACTCTGGCACTTAAGCGCGGCGTTGAAAGTGGGGAACGGAGGGTCTTAACACTAGGTTCTCTTTGACTACCCTACTTTGAGCTGTAGTCATAAGAATGGATTAGATGTGTAAAATAAATTTATTTGTAGCTTGAAACCTATTATATCACAAGACCTCCAAACAAAAAGATGGAAGAACGAAGCAAAAAGTCTTTATTCATCTTATATATCATTTAGTGAAATAGATTCCAACTAAGCTAGTATTACTATTAAAACTTATCTTGCTTTCCAAGAAAATACATTATCATTTATATACAGTAGAATATACAAATATTCAATGTAGAAGCTTTTCGAAACTATCTGCTTTGAGTCATAGTTTGCAATATCGAGCTTTACTTACATAATTACTTAACATACAAAATTACGTACATTTGTGTATGTACCATGTATGCGTCTCCAATATGGACTTGACTCACGGGAACGATATTTATCGATATTGGAAAAATATTAGTACAAACAGTGGTTGGATCCCACTTTAAATTTATATTAATTTTTCCACACAATTAGCCATTCTATATAAATGGTTAAAAAGCAGATATAGTTATGTACACTTTTTAATACATTTTTATTAGCTTAACCTGTATCTGTGTATTAATGTAGGTAGGCTTAGCGGTCGGAGCGCTGGGCTTCGAATCCCAAAATTTAATTTTGTATACGTTTTCAAAAATATTTTTAAATTTTCTAAGTGTGTGAATAACGTTTTAAAAATTATAAAAATGTAGGACAATCTTCTAACGCTATTTCGAACTACTGCTTTCCGTCTGATTTGCTTGTAAATTTGCACAAGCGTCTGGATCCAAAGACAATGCTATAAAAGACCAGGCTATATGCTTTATCCTTTTATTCATTTTGCTTGAAAAGTATATTTTATTGTTAAGACACATATGAATTATATAACGAGTTTTTAACTGGGCTTTAGGGCTTAATACAAAAACATTTAGGCCTTTCACAGTGAAATGTTTTAAAGCCACCATAAAATATAATTAAAACACAATTACATTATAACAAAGCAGGTTCAGCCGTACTCATTAAGTATTTTATTGCTTACATAATAAACTCTCCATATGCGAAAATTTTGAGCTAGATATATTCTTTACGCTTGTAAATTTCATATTTTAGGGTTAATGTATTCGTAATGTTTCAAATTTGTATGAGATAAACATTATCTAACTCTTTGAGACTCAATAGGAATGTAGTAATACAGTTTATAAACAATATGACATAAATTCAAATTTTATTTACAGCCCTGTTAATATTTCGACTATTTTTGAATACACTCGACAAAAAAATACACAAAATATGTTAACTTTATTTAAATTATGTGTATTTGCCTAAAATATATAAGATTTTTATTAATAAAAATATACAGCATATATCTGCATATTTATTAGTCTTATTGCAAATGCCTTAATTTACTTTAAAAAGCCAATCCTCATGAAGTATTTATGTACATGTATATGAAGCCACATTGTTATAGGAATATCGAACACATCATAAATCTCTCCGTCAAAGCGCTTTGTGCTAGGCAAGCAACATTGTAGATAAGGTTGGACTCGTTAATTTTGTTACATACTCGTACACGGCCACGAAAACTACGTTCCAATACATTATAAAATTTATTATAGTCATACATATTGAATAGCGATTTTACAAAAACAAAATTAAATATATTAAAATATCGTAAAAATAATTAAAAGGAATTTATATATTTAGCGATAAAAACACTGTATTCAATGTAGCTTATTTTTCACATTTTGACAATTTGTTTTATTTCAAAGCACCATAATTATAGAACTGAATATATTTTATATTTTTTGATTAATTTTATTAATTTATATATAAACTAAAACTAAAATTTTAAAAACGTACAAATATTAAATAAATATAATATTTGTACGTTTTTAAAATGCAGATTTTTTTCTTAAATTCACGAAATACAGTTCGTTGTTTGTTCGACTGTACGTAATGGTGTTAATTCATATTTGAAAATATAGGAAATAGGTATGAAATAGACATATTTAGAAAACGTATAAAAATTTGAACGCAGCGGGTTTGAAACCGCGCCTCTTGAAAACCGTTCAACGGTTCAAATCCCGCTGCGTTCAAATTTTATACGTTTCCTAAATATGTCTTCTAAGTGTGGGAATAACACTTTAAAAAAAAATGATAACAAAATAGGTATAGGAAATATCATAAGAACAATTTTTTTTTTTTATAAATTCGTAGGAATTTTATTTGCTTAAACGGAAAAATATCTTCTTATATCAACTGAGTTTACCGTTTAGTGATAATGAACAAAGTCCGAATTCCGGTTTAATATATAAAACCAGATTATTGTCGTATCAGCGAAACCTCCGCTTTAACTGGGAGCTGAAACAGTTCCATTTATAATCTAAAGCCGGGAAATCTCACTTGATTTTTTCCTAAACGAGTTTCTGAGAATCGACATTTTTAAATTCTTTCATGAAATCCAATTTGTATTGTATGTTGCCTTGTTACGTAGAGTGTGTTTTTATTTGCCTAAAGCCCTCTTACTCTGCAATTTCGAATATAGTTTGAAGTATATCGTACGTCGTTAGTAAAGAGTAACTACATTTTGTTGAAATTTTCATATATCATATAAGTATTCTGATAGAGTTCTCGTGCTTTAGTTGTGAAATTTTAATATTCGCAATAGTAATAAGTTTGAATTCTGTTAATTTATTGTTTAAAATACAAGTACCTAGTGTATATTATATAATTTACTCAGGCAACGTATGGTGTTCAAATAAAAACTGTCAGCAAGAAACCATTTGCCTTTACTCCTTTTCTTATTAACACTCGTAACAGAATACCCACCAGTAACTTAGTATCTAGATTATCTTTTGCCCGATTTCACTCCGACATTGCGTGTCGAGTGGCGGAACACAACGCTGCGCTTTGTATTGCCAGAGCGAAGTAATAAAAATACTGTTTCAAAATATGGACTTGCCTGGTATTTATACCTGCTACCTCTATAAAATGTAATCGAACAATTACTTAACTAACTAATATCACCATAAATTTACATTTATACTATTGTACTATTACTAGTAATCATTTAGTTTAGATATTATTTTACATTCAAAATTGCATACGTTTCGTATTACCGGTTACAGGCAATGTGAAATTCAATGTTGGTCGGTATTGTTCTGAATGGCTAATGGACGGATTGTTATGACAGCTCCCTGATGCATTATATAATGACATTCATGCTCGACGGTGCACTAAATGTAATGATTTAATATGCAATTTATATTCGTATATGAATTATTATCAGCAGAAGGTATATTTAGTGAATATTGATGAAAAAGTTATGGACATTTTATCTGTAGATGTTTTTATAACTAGATGGAAATATAAATCTTTGAGTACAAATTCATCTTAAACTAAATATTTGTATTGAAAGCGTTGTCAAGTGTAAATCATAAAAATATTTTAATGTCAAACTCTTAACAGTGCCGAAATACTAGTAGTTATTCATTATTTAACACAAAAAACATATATAAATAAATAAAAATATTAGCCAGCGCTCGTCAAGCGCTGATATTATGGGATTGTTAATGTAACCGTAGATGGTCCTATACCTATCTAGGTATAGCTTTACATTCCCATCAGGAAATGTAAAGCAAAGTTTTACATTTCATTCCAATATAAGTACGAATTGATTGATGATTGTCAAGTGTGTAAAAACTAGCTTAGGTATTATTCAGACTTAGTTCGGAGTAACTGTTAATATAACGAAATGAAAGATCAAAAATGGTACCGACTAAATCTATGTAGTGTTTTAATATATAAAAAAAATTAGCGTATAAAATTTTAAACGTTGTAGAATTCGAACACGCGCCTCTTGAATACTGTCCACTTAAGCGTTATGAAAAATGTTAAAATAAATTAATTAACATAATAAGGTATTTTTTTTTATTAAATAATATATTTATTATACTTAATGTCAACTAAACATATAATAAACATTACGTCAATCTGTGTATTCGCTGATTCATATAAAACTGTAATGGTCCATTCAATGGCAATCTATTTTCTTAAATAAAATTTTGTTATTATAGTATTCGTCGTGAATCATCAGTTTTGTTATTGTCCAATGTAATCATTTGTAGCACATTACATTAATAAAATTTGTACGAGTATAGAATCTGGAGTTGATATTAGCAATACATATTTACTTTTTATCTTTTCTATATTTTCTAATATAATTTATTATTTCTGTTATAAGTTAACTTAAATTGATGGGACTAAGAGAGAGTGGAGAGTTAATATTACTTTTATGTATACAATATAAACAGAATTTGTTTAATAGATAACTGCTTATAAAATCAGTACTTAATTTTAAAAGTAATTATTATCTATATATACATATAACAATAAATATACTCGCTTCTATGCTTTCCTTTCTTAATTCTTAATTCGAGATTTTCATGTCAAGTGGCGTAACTAAACACCGAATTTTGTCTCACCAGAGCCAATAACATAATTTCAATATAATCCATCTCGCTCAAAGTGAGTAGGTAAATCATTCAGATTAACATATATATTTACTCACATATGATTGACACACGTTTGGGCATACAATTTAGTAGTTGACTTGCAACTTAATTTGTAACAATTTAAGAAGACCTTATCAACAACAAAAATACAGAGTTAAGTGCCCACCAAAAAAACTTGAAGCAATTGTAAAAGAAAAATAATAAATAAATGACTCTTAGCCTCTGTTGAGTCTTGAGCTCTCTAGAACGTAGTGAAAGAAGATAAAAATTCAGTGTAACATCTGTTATGAGCAAGGTTGAACTTAAGTTGAGAGCGACCTACTTTACGTTTGTAAGAAACATCAAATATATTTAACTCCAATGAAAAACTCAGCTGGTAGAAATATGAACGTAAATCTAGGTAAAGCATTTTATTTTTTTTATATAACTATGGAAAATATATATTTGTGAATAAATAGAAATATAACTATATTTTATTAGTTTTTAATATATATTAAAAACTAAATGAGGATATGGAAAAGTTAATATAAAATATAATGTACGTGCATATTTTAATGACGAACGAGTTAAAGTAGTTTTTATATATTAAATATATTACTATTATTATAATTTATATAAAATAATCATTTATTTCATACAATTTAAAGTTTGTTAAATTAAATCATATTTTTTAAATATTTTAATTTAATTTAAATATCCATATTAATATTTTAAATCAAACACTAACAGTGCCAAAATAACAATAGTGTTTCATTATTAATTATTCATTACATAAAAACATATTCAAAATAATTTTCTGGCTCCTCCAGTCCTTATCACAAACTTACAGATATTGGTCAGGGTTTCTTAAGCTTTGATATTATTATTACTCTAACTGCGCAGACTCTTACTTTTAACAAAAGCAGGAAACAAATGAAATATGAAAAACGTGGTTGTATGTAACTCATTAAGAAAAAGAAACTATAGAAACAAATTGAAAAAAAACATATATATTGAATTCATAAATCTTCATAATAATATATTAATAAATCTACCAAAAGGGCTAATGTCGTAATAAAATACAAAAAACACTTGTGTTTTAAAAGACTGCATTGAATAGGTTTCGAAACAAAGGCTAGTTGTTCGAGTGCCCAATTTACTCTGAACACGAGCAGCATCCTTGATTAATGTTTTTCATTTGGAACTTTCTTATTACTGATATGCAATATTAACGATAAAGATCATTTGTGTGAAGGAATTAAAGCTGATGTTTTGTAAGTACATTTAAAATTCTAGGAAATATATACATACAATAATAGCTCTAGCTAACAGTCAAGCTGTTCCGTTATCCAGTTTCCGCCCAAAATTGAGACATTGCGTGTTGACTGGCGTAACTCAACGCCGCACTTAGTCTTAGATACCAGAGCGTACAAATATGGGAATATGGGTACAGGGAAGTTCATTTAATCATAAAAAATAGCATAGATACTTTCATTATGTTGTTATATAATCTAATATATTCTTTGCAAGTCGCTGTGTTATAATCGTAAGTTTTTAAGTTAATTTTTAACATCCACTCTCACAATGATATACCTAGTACGAATATAGTACAATTGTATCCATATATGCTTACTAAATGTCATGTAAATACTAATTGACATATCTTAGTGCGGGGTTTTACATTTTAGAATTTTTAATATCTTAAAACATAAACTAACAGGAAGAAATGAAAAAACCATTAATCGAGCTACACGTAACATCATATGAATATAAATTGCTTAATACAAAAACTTTTTGGCAACAATTATTAAATAAATAATAACTGTTCTTATATAAGCTATTGAACTGATAACCATTTCACTTAATAGGAGTAACTGTACTTTTATGTTATAGTGTTATTGACTAAAGTAAATAATTTTCTAGTGTCTGGTTTTAATTATATTTTGCTAATGCTTTTTTACAGTTTCAGCCGTTTTCCAACATAGCAGAGTAGTAAGAGAGAACATAGAACACTCCGTTCTCCACTTTCTGCTCAAAAACCCTTTTTGTGCATGTTAAGTCATGGAAGCCGGAGCCGCTCTTTAAATAAAATCTATTTAAATCACTCTACTAAGTGGGGATTGAACCCACAACCAACCAACCAAGCGTTACAGACGTTGTCTCACTGTACCACATTGGCATTATACAGCAATTATATTTATTTTTGTATTATTCATAAAAAACATTGTTATAGCATAGTTGGCACGTAGTTTATGGTACATATATATATATGGATAGTGGGTTCGATATTCACTCCAGCGAACAGCACAATATGTTATTTAATTATTTTTGTTTATTTCATAAAATAAGTGAAAGAGGCGAAAATGAAATTACTTTATAAAATCACAAGCTGTATTTACAACTGACGCGTACTTTTAATCTACTTGTTAAGATGTGCTTCATTTCAATAGGGCATGAGGGAGTCGTGTTATGTAGTTATATGTTAAAAGTAATGTTATGTAAAAACTTTTGTTAAGTAACTTTCATTTTATAAAGTAAAAACAATTTTAGGAATTAAAATGTGTAATTTTTCGAGGACTTAATGAAATTTTATTCAAATTTACACAAAAAATCAAAAAATATTAGAAAACGTATAGAAAATTTACCACTGAGCTTGGCGGACAGAGCACATAGGCGGATAACAAAAAAAAAAAAAAAAAAAAAAAAAAAAAAAAAAAAAAAAAAAAAAAAAAAAAAAAAAAAAAAAAAAAAAAAAAAAAAAAAAAAAAAAAAAAAAAAAAAAAAATGTTATGTAAAAACTTTTGTTAAGTAACTTTCATTTTATAAAGTATAAACAATTTTAGGAATTAAAATGTGTAATTTTTCGAGGACTTAATGAAATGTTATTCAAATTTACACAAAAAATCAAAAAATATTAGAAAAAGTATAAAAAATTTACCACTGAGCTTGGCGGACAGAGCACATAGGCGGATAACAAGAAGTGCAGATTTTTTTTTCGTTTTTTAAACATATTTTTAGAATTAATTGTTAATGTGTGAGTAACACTTAAACAGTATGAATAACAATAAAATTTAAATCTTCAAATTTACTCTTTTAAGACACTACTACTACCACTACCACAAGTAGTTTTTCTGTGGTCAAATATTTTTAATCATTTCTTCGTCTAGAATACTAAATCTGTTCATAGAAATATGTAGACTTTTAATTAACACTAAATTCACTAAGTAAACTCAATATTGCCATTTGCTTTGTGACTAATGACTAATAATGTAGTATTTACAAACGTAAATTAACGATATGTACAATATCATAGTACATCATATATTATGCCTCTTCTCGCTATGTATTCTAGGAAAATATGAATTATAGCTGTTCGTAATTTCATAAAACAATGAAATTCCTGGAAAAACTAAAAAAAATGGGAAGGAAAAGGTACCCTTTGTTCATCTCTAGACCCTCGAGTAACTCTATATAAATGTTCATCACAATCAGCAGGTTCAGCGGTTCTGCAGTGTAGTGTCTCAGTTTTCGAAATTTATTAAAATTGTGAGGACTAAAATTATTTATACAACAAATTACTGTTAAAATTAAAACTTGGACCAAAAATTATAATAATTCCTTAACGGTGGTATTTTCATATCTCTTAAACTTACACATCAGATGTTTTAGACGATTGTAATATATTTTCAGCTTTAAGCTTATTTCCGTTTTCGTCCTAAATTGAGACGTGAATTGAAAGCCAAAATTCAACGCCCATCTGTTTCTTACCGGAGAGAAAAAAATTAAATAATATGAATACTCATCAAGTTTACAGTCAGACGCTACGGCAGATGGCCGCAAAGTTTAATAATTTTATTTGTCAACGAAAACTGCCCTTGTAACGAAAACTGTTTTTATATTTCCTACTTGTATTAAAAATGTTGCAGGGGTAAGAGCCAGTGCCTGGTGATGCCTGGTGGTGGTGTAAAAAAAGGTATTAACCCATTACGGACACCAGTCTCTCACAATAGTTTTTTTTCTGTCCGCCACTGGTTGACACATTTTGTGAAATATTTAGTAAGACTAGGCACTGTAGGAAGAAATAAAGATTATAATTATTATTATTAATTTGTAATGTAACTCCATTATCTAGTTGACGTTCTATTATCACATCCTTTTCAATATTTATTTAAATACATCTGTATGAGATATATCTACATATATGTATGTGTTTAAGAATACAATATATTGTTTGGTGATAAAAAAATATCAACAAAATATAGTGGAAGGACAAATATGATTTATTTTTATATCAAAATTCTATTTTTAAACTTTTCTTTATGTTGTCATTACAGCGCTTGAAGACGCAGACGCGGCAGAAGCTGCACTTCTTTACCACGATGGCTTCTAAAACATATAATGGATATAAAAATAGAACACCTTTAATTTTATTATGTGAAGTTGAAAGTTTTCAATTCACACGAGAGTTATAGATTCAAAACTCATTCAAAAATCAAGGACACGTTATTATATACCTAATACCTATAGGAAAGTTAAACGTACTTTAGCGTTGAATTCTACCATGAAATACTCGTAACCCCCTAAATAGATAAAAAATATGAAATAGCCGGTATAGATAAAATAAAAAGTCGATTAATATTATGAAAATATAAATCTATTATACCTATACGATATTCGATCACATAAAGATCTGCACATAAAGAGAAATCTATCCTTATATTATACTTATAAAGTTTCAACCCACATACGAGTATTTTAACGAGTTCATAAATTTTAAAACGAATTAGGAAAATAGTTGCGAAACAACAATAAAATATGATCGTAAACGTCGATCACAATATACAAGACGGTTAGGTCTGATGTGATGGAGTGATGACATCAAGTGTCTCTGTTACTTTACACTGACGCCTACTGAGTACTTGTTAGGTTTTGAAGTAAATATTTTTATTATATATATATAAAAGAGAACGGTCACTTATAACGAAATATCGAAAACCACTTATTACGTACAAAGATAACATTTGGCGGGAAGGTAGTTTAATAGTCAGTAGACGTATGCTAAGAATGAATTTTGCGGCAGGGCCGAATTAAGGAGATCTAAGAGAACGTCGCATTTGAAAGAAAATATCCGTCGCGTAATGGCAGCCATCACTGAGTCCACCTGCCGAGTCGTCGTAAGTAATTTTACTGTTCGATCAAATGAGTGCCGCGAACACGAGGACCTTTGCCGTGTACCTTTGGACGATATTATTTTTAAATAATAAATTCCCAAATTGTGTACTTTAATTACCATTTTTAAATCATTTTATTGACACACAGCTTAAATTTTTATAATCGATCTACTAAATATAAACTTTCTTTTGAGACACATTGTAGTTATATCTAATTCAAGTTTGGTTTAGATATATCTAAGAATGCACCAATTTCTGCTTAATCGTTTCAGTCTATCGTAGCGAATTGAATCAAAGTTTTCCTTTCACCTTGTCTTCACGGCCGTTACTCCCAAACGGCTCATTTAAACACAATCTTTCATACCATTCTTTCATCACTCATCCTTTCGACGTGCCCAAAGCACCTGAGCAAGTCCTTATTTATTCTTACTATAACATCTAGACCTATACCTACTATTCTGTGTATCTCTTCATTGCTGTTCGATTAGCTAAGCTGACTCCGCAAATGCTACGAAGTCCTCGCAATTCTACAGCATTCAACTTTTTTTCATTCTCTATATCCACGTTTTACTGCCGGTACAGTACCGGTATAGTGTCGGTTCCAGCTCTGCATTATGCACAGACATACTTGCAGTGTATACTATATGCTGACGTTAAAACATATAAAACAATATAAATACATCATATGATTGAACAAAAAAAACTGCTATTTTATGTAATTTTATAAATGTTCCTGAATAGTTCAAACATTTTCGCGAAATAATTAGAGCACAAAATATATCCGATATATGGATATTATTTACTAATGTATTAGAATAATCTTTTGTAGATATCAGTTATTCCGGTATGGGTAATTTATGTTTTTATAGCAGGTGCAATGTTTTAAAATAATTTTAGATATATTTTGAAAACTCTAATATATTTATTTTTAACACGAAAGGAGTAATTTAAAAGTTGATTGTCCCACATACGAATTTTATAAAATTTATATAAAATATCAAATGTATAAGAAAATTAAAATCAGATATTTTGTATATTGTAAATATTTACAAAATATAAAATCATTTTTATATATTTAATTTAACTCTTCTTATTTATTTTTAAAATTTTAATGTGTTATTCACACAATTAGGAAATTTAAAATTTGAATCATTAATTTCTTAAAATGTTTTTCTTTTTATGTCTGTAGACACTTTTAAATTTAGTCTCAACCTGAAAGTACCTAATATTTAAATGTAACATTTCCCTTTATTAAAATTTATTTGTTTTATAAAGCTGTATATATATATATATATTGGCTTTCTGGTTCCGTCTCCGTATAAATTTCAACTACGTCCTCACAATTTTTATGAAAAGAAATTTATAGTTTTTCTATCCCATTTATATAGTGATTGATAAATGTTTGTTTTTTTATACATTCTGTTAGTACTAACTTCTAGACCACGACAATTGTGTACACTTCGCTTAGAAACAAAGGCCAAGTATTTGAGGAGACTGCATATTAATTTTAAAATAATGCATTTAAATTATTAACCTGTTAATTTAATAATATAATAATTTAAAATAAATTAAATATGGTTTTATGGTAACAATAGTATAAAAACTACTATACCTCTAGACTCTAACACTTTTCTCACTGACGGAGCAAAGTACGCTAGGGATAAAACGTGACTATATATATATATAGATATATATTTATTTATTACATATTTAATATACAAAGTATAATTTATTCTCTTTGTAGCATTTGCAATACTGAATAAACAATTTAAAAAAGATATAACAATGCAGTTCACATTTACATTTTAGCGAAACCGCATTCAATTACGGCTTTTAACACCAGCTTCTTCATTGAAATTGTCTTTTTGACCTATTTTTATTCTTGGTATAAAGCGACTTTACAACACATTAAGCAATAAATAATGCACCAAGGAGTATGAAACGATTATATTATACGTGTTCAAGCTTCGTACGATTTTATATGAGTCAGGCGTTACTCTGTATGAGTTAAGTTTTATAGAGGCCATCGTGGTGCTGTAGGACAGCGTCTGACTGTGGTTATGGGTTCGATCCCATTTGAGGGTGATGGATCATTATACTTTTAAAATATTTTTACGTTCGTTCTAACACCTAAAACAAAGCGCGTGTTTGAATTTCGCGACTCAACATCCAATGTCTCAATTTCAGGCAGAAATTGGAGAACGGAGTGTATTGACACTAGGTTCTCTCTGTCTACCCTACTATGTGGGAAAAGCGAGAAGCTGTTAAAAAAATAAGCTTTATTTTTTTAAAATAAACTTTATAGAATTTATTTGAACTAATAGTTCAAATGTAATGTTTAAATAAAATAGATTCTAAACTACTTAGTTAAATCTCGCTTACGATATTGTTATGACATACAATGGTGACCCATCATAATTCTGGCTGCTAGACCTTGGACTTGACAAATATGCATCATTGAAGCTTAATTGATCGTATATGATCGCACACGACGCTTAAAGGTTTTAATCTCACTCAGTTAAATATTCTCTTAAGTGGCACGCCATTGATCTATTTAGATACCCTAAATTCAGTCCTAAATATAATTTTGTGCTAAATATCCAGTCGGTACTCTAGGAAATGATTGTTTTCAAAAAAGAACCTACCAGTTTCTAAAATGGTCGGAATATCGAGCATGATTTGCGTTGCGTGCTTGACACTGGGCTCTTTTTCTAAATTACTAAACGCGTGAAGATTATAAAAGAGAAGAAACTTCTTTATATTACTGCATTCTCAGCAGAGAGAAAAAGAGCTCGGAGCAGTATTTGGCACTTGCGACTCAAGTGTAGGCTTAAAGGGCCCATTCAAAATGCGCAGTAACGCTAGCATTCCACTATCTCAGCTCCAATTGCTACTAATGCTACGTTCCCAACAGACAACCGTTCTAGCAAGAAATGAACCTATTTTAGTAGAACCTTCTAGACCGGCCGATATATTTTGGTAGGCTATAGAGAGATTTTGCTGTAATACCTCTCGCACCTACTTCTACCGTGTAAAAAATCACTTGCAATACGATAAAAATAATAAAAAAAAAAATTACACGAGCTACGTATTTCAAATAAATTTAAACATATTTAGAAAACAACAAACAATTTGTCAATTTTTCAATACAAGGGTTCAAATCCCACTGCGTTCAATTTTTTATACGTTTTCTAAATATGTATTTTTCAATTTCCTAAGTGTGCGATTAACACTTTAAAAAATGTTAAAAAATAAATTTAAACATGTAAGCTGGCGTTAAGTGTAATACTACACTATAAGTAGCTAAAGCTTTGCTATTCATACTTTATAGCCATCCCGGTGACCTGTTTCGGTCACATAAACTAACGTATGACGTCAGTGGCATTTTACGAATGTGTACGTGGTTATTAGCACTGTGGCTTTGCTATGTCAACACAGATTATTAGATTAGCCATTAGTGTACCAATATACAGAATTGGTTTGCCCTGTTTAAATAAACATAATTCGGTAATAATTGTGTTATTTGGGCTACTGTTTTAATGTATTCGAAATTTATTTTTAAAAGTTTTAAAAACAGTTGAATCTTGAGTATAGTGTATGTATATTTTTTTGTTGCAGTCAGAGAGAAAAGTGTTAAGTGTTAAGTATAGTTGTTTTTATACTATTGTAAAATAAAACCGTATTTAATTTATTATAAATTACTATATTATTAAATTTAGTCAGTTAATAATGTAAATGCATTATTTTAAATTAATATGCAGTTTCCCCAAAGACAAATGAATTAACTTGGCCTTGTTTCTATGCGAAGTTTACACAATTGTTGTGGTCCGGAAGAAACAAATAGTAATAACAGAATCTATTAAAAAACAAACATTTATCAATCAATATATTAATGGGAAAGAAAAACTATAAATTCCTTTTTACAAAAATTTAAAATTTATACGAAGACGGAACCTGAAAGCCAATATATATATATATATATATATATATTGCCAAGACACATATTACACACACTACCATGGGCTTGTATATAATAGGTTAAGCAGAGGGAAGCCAGTGTCGCGCCTTTTCAACAGAGTGAAGAAATAAAAATAATTTAAATTGAATGATTATTATTCCTTCCAAAGGGAATCGAACTTACAAGTTCCAACAATAGCGTATCTAGTCATTCGCTATACGCAGTAGTATGCGAGAACGATCCTGCGAAGTCTCATTGGGGTGGAGAGGGTTTCCGCTGGGTTTTAGTGGGTAGTATAGGTTTTCTTCCCGGTGAGTCTGCGTAAAAGGCATTTCCCAGCGTGACAAAAAAGATGGTCTCATGGCTTATAGTATAAATATTTATTTCAGTAACGAAGGAAAGTGTAAAATGATGAATATGAAAGAATTCAAACAATAAGTGGGAATTGAACCCAATATCATCGCGAATGCTGCAATATAATAGCGTTATGATAATTATATACAAGTAGCTAAATATACTATGTATATTATTTATGTGTATTATGTACATACACATTGTAAGTGCATACGACTAAAAATAATAACGCTGACATAAAAAAGCTAATTAAAGACTTCTTATCACCCATTCTTATTACTTCATCATCAAGCTGATTGGGTGACATCATTACAGTAACCGGCACTAGTCACATGTCCCTGCGCCCTAACCATAAAATTTACGCGTTTAATTTTAACCGATCCTCGATTCTGTGAAATGTATTATATTCACAGCTTATAACGCGCATTTAACGGTTAGTTTGAACACGTTGCGTACATCTAGTCTATATTTATTTATGTTTTAACAATGTGTATATATTAACTCATGTTTTGTCGCAATTGTTACAGATATATGAAAATTTATAACATATTGACCTTCGCACGTGGATCCAATTTTTCAACGGACGCCAATAAATACGAGTATGAAGCTATAGTAAAGCACTTATAAGAGTGAGGATAAGCTGTTCTTTAAATATATAGTGATACAGTCAGATATTATTTCAGATGAATATTAATGGAAATTCGTTTTTTTTATTGACGGACGTTTTTTTTTATATATCTCTTACATACATGTATCGTATATTATTTTTTACTTTTTTATTTCTCAGCTACAGTTAGGCACAGACGCATTTAAATAAAAGATTGACTGGATGATTATTATGTACATATCAAATTATTGTAACGAAACTATTTTTAAGCTAATCTAGAATAATCTAGAAATATATATTTTTTTCTTTTCCTTCTCCACTAATGTGAAATGTAAAATAATAACGCTTGTAATTAATTATTATATGCAAAAGGTTCACGAAACTAATGTATATCAATATAACAAACAATATAACAAATATAACCAATAATAAGCATACTAGTGAATTAAAGAGAAATAAAGATAAAATCTACAATGCTTGCTTAAAATTTGTTACCAAACATTATAATACCCATGGATCCAAAAACCAATGTATCTTATTACTGTATCGCAATACAATAACCAATTTATCTTACTTTACATAGAGTCGCAATCGTGCTATGTACTTAGAGAATAATAATGAAGTTTAGATCGACAGACGCCTGCAGTAAACAGAGAACAGGCTATGTTGTTAATTAATGAAATTTAATAACGATGGAAATTTTCATTTATTTCCTGCATATTGTGGAAATAGAGAACGTATTAAAATATAAAAGTCTATCGTGGCGCACTGGGACAGCGTCTTGACTGTAAACGCAATAGGTTGTGAGTTTGATTCTCGCTCTGGAAAATGATTATATTTAGAATATTTTCATTACTCCGATTTGGTACCTAAAACTAAACGCAGCGTTGAGTTCGGCCACTCAACACGCAATGTTTCGATTTCGAACGTAAAGTCTATTGAGGGAAAAAGCGTGAAGCTGGCTATTAACATAATATAACGCGTTTCTCGTAATTCTGTAATGTAACTGTATAGGAATCAAAAACCTGCGTTAGATATATTTAAGTACTAGCTAAAAGTTATTTAAGTATATTGCAAAGCTCTTTTCGTCAAAATGTTACAGCAACGCAACGAAATAACCCCAAAAGTTTCCTTCCTCTATATCACCGGTAAGTTCGTAAAAGTTAGAAAATTTACGCATCATATCTACTCAGGTTTGGAAGTGTCTCTACGAAATATAAGAGTCCCAACCCCAAGATATTTATGTTCAATAAAAACGTCAATTCGACAGCGTTTATAGCCGAAAGGGTATCCCGAGCTACCTTACAAGCAGTTTGTTTGAATTAATAGTACAATATCAGTAAATTTTGCTCACAATAGTACGGTGTGTTTCGTTGATATGAAAGCTTTTTCGTTTTTACATCACGACTTCATCTTTTGTTATTTTGTTACGTGAAATTGTATGAAATCATCTTTTATCAAGTGAATATTAGTGGTATTTTTTTTATATAAAACCTCTTTTCTTATAAAAAACTTTGTTCTTGTGTGTATGTGTGTGCGTGAGTGTGTGCGTTAACATTACTTAACTTATGTTCATTTTCATTTTTTTTTACTACGGTGCCAAGTCCAAATTACTGCTAGAGATCTGTGCAAAAATAACAGTTTTAATAATATAGACAATAAATTAACTAATACCTATTTTTAACATTTTTTAAAGTGTTATTCGCACACTAAGGAAATTGAAATAGACATATTTAGAAAACATATAAAAATTTGGGATTTGAACCCGCGCCTCTTGAAAACCGTTCAAAGTTCAAAGGCTACCGTTCAAAAGACGCGGGTTCAAATCCCGCTGCGTTAAAATTTTTCTACGTTTTCCAAATATGTCTTTTTAACTAATACCTAATGATCCTTCCGACTGATTTTGGTCATGGCGACCACTTCTACTCACATTCATTAACTCTACGTACATGTATTTGATGTTTTAAATTCAAATTCAAAAAATGTTTTTTTTCGGTTTTTCATACAAACAACACAATTCGAATAAAATAAGTATAAACAAAAAAAAAAAAAACGGTAAAAGGAATGAGGCTCAGGGTATGCTGTGAGACTTGTCGTCTACGGCGCTGTTTTTCAGCATCATCCTTATTCTTTTACCGTTAACATAATACAGTGAAGGATGTGATAATTTGCAACAAGATTCCAGACAAAATAAACTTATAAAAACATAATAAAATAAAACAAAAAGGAGCGAAAAAAAAAGAAATATATAAACTAATTACTCATCAAAAGTTCTGAACTAAACTACAATGTATATTCACACATTCAAAAGAAATAAATAAAATTGTATATAATCGTTTACATAGAGGACATTACTTGTTAAAAAAATTCATATATATATTTTTATTCTAATATTAAATTGTTTTTTTATTTTATAGAAAAGGCAAACGAGAGTTCGGGTCACCTGATGGTAAGTGATCACCACCGCCCACGACCCCGTGTAACACCAGATAAGCTACAGGGATGTTGCTGGCCTTTAAGGTGGAAATAGACGCGCTTCATGAAGGTACCCATGTCGAATCGACCTGGTATCGACCGTTGGTAGGCCATTCCACATTGTACACATTGCAATACTCATAAATATATTTACATATATAATAAAATACTATTTAATAAGCTTAATCGTTATCACTTTACACGTATTTATAAAATACAAGTAATATGTGACTCTTAATGTCTTATATAACAACTGTTAATCGATTTACAATATAAGGTAAATACCTAATAAATAAGATTCAGCAGCCGCATGACAAAAGTTATCGACAAACACAAAACAAACAATTACCTTGCAGATGTAAAGATAAGAAAATTTTAATGCACTGACAGGTTGACGGTTACATTATTTGTTATATCTATCTAAATGTGAGCCGTCGGCTGCACTCAGAGATGTTTGATAGCGCTTAACTAGCTTTAAATTGTTGCGAATAGCTATATGTTATATAGATTTCATATTAATTAAGCTTTAATGAAAGTCTATGAGTTTGATGTTGAAAGTAAATAGTATAACTACAAATAGTAAGTTGTAAGTAAACCTTTATCACTTTGTTTTAGTACTGAAGCGAAACGAAACGTCTTTTCATTTTTATTTATGTATATCATCGTATAAAAATTTGAACGCGGCGGGATGCGAACCTGCGCCACATGGAAACCGTCCAAGCGCACTGACCTCTAAGCCATGCGTTCTATATCTACGTCCAAATTCTTATACGATTATTACAATTTGTTTTTGTTGCTAGAATCTCCGTAGACCGATTTTAATTTATTTATTTATACTGCTACCCAAAAAATATTCTACGAACAATCGTTTGACAAGAGAGAATGCTATTTATTAAATATTTTACATATTTTTAAAAATATGTCCTATATTTTATATATTTTATGATATTTTAGTGTCCTAAGTGTGTGAAACACTGTTAAAAATATACTAATAACATGTCGTGTCATAGCACTCGTGATAATTCTAAATTATATTTCCACGAATGACAATTGCATAAAATCTGCATTTTCTCACCTACGAATATTCATATTTAGTGCATGCTGCTTTAGCTGTGCCAGATGTGCCTTGCCGCAGAAAATACTTTGCTATATGTATATATGTGTGTAATATTTTAATATAAATCTACAATACAGTATCTAATTCTAATATCACAAGATTATATTACAGTATATATTAGTATATTATATTATTATGTATTTTATAGGTGTCTGTGTATTCAGTCTATGTATAAGGATGTAGTACAATATATATAATCTAGTCTTACTCAACCCACGCTATGTAAATTTCCAAATCTCCTAACTGGAATAGATCGCTGTTTAGCGATAGGCGGTCTGCCTTTTGTGCACATACATATATATAATATTTTTTTCTGTTGTTTTATTTTTAATAATAACTGCGATGTACAATAAAGTATAAATAAATCATAATTACTCTTTTTTTTTATTTACAATAAAACCTTAATATTGGTACATTTATTGAGTGGCGAAACTCAATGCCGCAAGGATAATTTTCTAAATACTTACAATATGGAGGCATAATACAGGTGTATTAAAGCCTTTATTCGCTTATGTCTTGCAACTGACAACGAACTAGGTTAACTTATCAACTGTACGTAACATTGAAGACGATCTATTATCTTAGAATTACACAGGAAATTTGTTGTTAGGCATTAGATGGGTAGTTTACGTAATACTAAGAATATATTTAACATGACTAGACTTGTACTATAATTTTGACCATAAACCATCTAAATCCCAAATTTAGTATTTTGGCAATAAAGTGTTGTTTAAAATAAGTATTTTTTTTTAATATTCATATATTTTTTTTAAATTGTTTACTCTACTATATACCCATTTGAATTTAAAAATTGCAAGTAATTTGTTATTGCATTCTTCAAAATAGGGCAATTATACTATTATCAGGGCACGAAAGTTGAGATACATTAAATTGCATCTAGATATGATATGGTGGAGTGTCTCGTTAACTGAAATCGTGACAAAAGCAGTTGACCCAGAAGTCTAGATCCTACAGACAGACTCTGGATGTGATTCAGATATAAAAAGCTCACGCTTAAGTCTGTCGTTCAAAAATATGATGACCTGTCGAAGAGGACCGTTTCAAAAATAATACAACTTGGTAAACTCTTTTTATAATATCATTCGTCAACTAAACTAATAGCTAAGCTAGCTAAGACCTGAGCTAAGACTCGGTGAAGAGGTTATCTACATTATTTTTTTTATAATTTTACGTTTTTTCCGCAGGCAGCAGGCTAGGCATAGAGAACCTAGTGTCAAGACACTCCGTTTTCCAACTTCCACCCGAATCCATTACATATTAAGTGGCAGAATTCAACGTCGCATTTTGTCATGTCATTAAAAGAAATGAAAATGTTTAAATATAAACTTATATATCACAAATTCACGCCTACACAAATTTTACGCAACAAAATTGAGCATACGGAAGATATCGATCCAGTTTCCTGTACCGAAATTCTTGTCTTAATTTACGTAATGTTAGTAGTTAGTAAAAATATACAAACAGACGGAAGGGTCGATGAAGTAGAGCAATGCAAGTAGGTCAAATGTGCAATAAACACATATATATTGTATCGCTTGAAGTTGTCAATAACGGTTGTAGAAGTAAGGTGTCTATCAAAATAAACGTCATTAATAATCATTTGTTGCCGTCCTGGCCCATTCGGAAAGTCCCTGGCTGTGCACCTGATGGTTGGAGGTTCAATCTCTAGTCGGGCGCCAATTATTTTTTTCTTTTTTAAATAACTTAAAGAGATTTTGACTGTAAAATGATTAACGCAGTTTCTCATGGTTTTATCATTATGATAAAGAAAATTAAGGAAGAATGAAATGTTAAATCGCTAAGCTATATTATTCCACTTACCCCGTAGATACAAAATTCGTATAGGCGTGACATCTTTTTGTTTATATATATTATTTTTTTGTTTTATATTATATATATTACACTGAAAAGCATTTCATTGTTGCGCGTGAAATGAAGAGATATGTTAAGTGGTTGGTAGGTACATAGATGTGGACTTGACTGCATATTGCATCGCTTATACCATATTTACGGGGAAAGTTGTAGCGGCTATCTCGGTCTGGCAAGACCTAGACCAAGATATCTGGGTAAGAAAACATTTGGAACCCAACAATTCCTCTGTATTTCCTTTACAGAGAACAGATAAATTAAACCCATGTTGCCTCTTATAAATAGATTTACAAAAATTTCGCCACTAAGCGGATTCTCTTAGTTATGACATTACATGTCTAACAATGGCGGTTCTTTGTCTAAATACCTTGTCAATACATACATATGTAAGGACGTAGTTTATATACAACTCTACCCTTTTATGTTAGTACGTTTGTATATTTCCGTATGTATTGGCGCAAAGCAAGAATACTCTCCTAATTTTAATATATTATTAAATAAAAATCTACAAGTTATCATTATTGTTTTTTTTTTCAATATTATTTGTTAATAATAAAAATCGTAATGATCATTATTATTTAGTGCCACGCTTTCCCGTACAGCAAAGTTATGTGTATTGAGTGCTGGCATTAGAAAATAATTTAAATATATCATAATAATTTCCCCGAATGGGGATCAAACCCATAACCAATCCGCATTTGCATTCAAACGCTGTACCACTGCGCCACAATGGCCTCTACTATAACAAAAAAATATCTAAATAAATTGTTGCTTTCGATATTTACATACATTTAATAGACACATTATTTAGACACTGAACTGAACTCAACTGAAAATCGTCTACCTAACTAGAAACGCGTTCTGTGGACTGTTTCACCACACTGTAAGCCTCAACTAGAACTATGTTACATCGCTTTGTTCTGTTTTAATGGAATGAACGTTGTTTTATTTGTGTTGCGCTCACGTAAACGCATTTTGGAAAGCTACTGGGTTAACTTTTAAACGTTATGTACGTTTGTATCGTAACTATAGAACATACAAATATGTAGGATTGATTGACAGACACAAATATAGAGTTAATAATTTAATTAAAAGTTACAAAAAATAATTTAATGAATTCGTAGTTTGTAACACATAAGCACTCGCTCGCGCTTATGTCCTTCCTAAGTTTTTCCAGATTTAAATATAATAGTTTTATTTGAATGGCAATTGGGGTTTTTTAAGACTAATATATATTATATATATAGAGATATACTCTTTCTCACGATATATATATATATATATATATATATATATATATATATATATATATATATATAAATCTTAAGAAAAACATTTGAAAGCCATTCAAATATATAATTATTATATATATCGTAAAGGTACACTTAAAATTAATTTTAGTCATAATTTTTAGCAGGATAACCAGATAGAAATTAGTGTCACCCCGTTTTCCATTTTACACTCGAAATGGAGATGTGTGGCGGAACTCAACGCCGCGCTTTGTCAACAATACAACTAAGTACGAAACTTCTTTGTAAACCTTAAAAAAACACTGGCAACACCGTAAATATTATTCTAGTACAGAAATGAGAAAATATTTTGTTAAATGATTATAATTGCTTAATTGAGATAAAGAAATGTTAATATAAGAAACTTTGTCGTCTCATTATTAGTTACTTCATTTGATTCGTATTATATATTCTTGAAAATTATAATAAATTCATCCACAGACAAAAGTCATTATAATATTCATCGTCCTTTGTAAGAAGACATACAGAAAGAATTCGGACCGAGACTGATTTGAAAGCTTTCATCTCTTAAATGTACAAGATTGATGCAAATGGATAAAAGGGTAGATTACATTGGAAGGAAAATGATAAAAATATTGTTGTGATCGATATCTGAAATCAATTTTTTTATTGCAAATAACTTGAAAAAGCATGCTGTCAAAATTCATTTATATACTTATATGAAGTTATTAATTATTCAAATAAACACAGATATATTGAGATATTACTGAAACTATCGAACAACCCAAATAACTTCAAAACAAACTAGTGTTCCGTAAATACTAACAAATTCAAATTGACATAATACATCTCCATTATTCACAAGCAAAAGCATTCTTGTAATTTCCGGGCCCATTTTCAGTAATGTATCATGGTGTCGATTTCCAAATTTCAATTTCATTTTATTACAGCTAACCAAGCGACTCGCATCAGTTTAGTCCGTGAGAAACGTGACTAGAACAAATGAGATCTCGAAAATCAGGCCACTTGAAGTCTCGAGTTAAAGGTCACGGTATGTAAGCTATGCACAAGTGTTCTATAAAACCCCATAAATTAAGCCCTTGATCCTGAGATAATAATAATGTAAATTCAGGAAAGTGGATAAAATGGTCTCGTCTCTCTCGTAGAAGATTCACATCTACTTGAAAATTTGACTGAAATTGCGTGAACGATTTTGTAATAACGATATCAGTTCAAAAGCTCTGCCTTAGATTTCTCGTATAATGAACTGGAGCTTAGAGAGAGCGTCTGAGAGGATATTAAGTCCATCATAATTACCAAGTATTGCCGCTGAAACTTCAAACCCAAGTAATTACCAACTATCCTCGACGTCTTGACAAAGTTCTAGACTACCTAAGACTTTTTGTATTTTTAATAGAGTGAAAATACAATTTTCTTTTGTCTGAAAGAACGAAAGATTAATGATGGGTATTTGTAGTAGAAATAAAATAAATTCATGAAATATTACCATTAAAAATACATGTAGGTACTAGCTGAAATAATGGCCGACACTTTTATACGTGACCTATTATAATTTGACGAGTAAAATAATATAAAATTAAAAGTTTGTCCTATATATAATATATATATTTTTTTAATTTTTGCGCATCTGCCGCATATATAAAAAATAAATGACTAAGGTTTCGTACCGAGTACTAGACCTCCAGTTGCAACCAAATTTAGAAAAATTAGGTGTCGGGAACAAAAGCAAACGCCGCGCTTTATCTCACCAGACCAGAGAAATTAAAATATTTTAAATATAACCATTACCCCAGAGTTCTAATATACCTATAGTCAAACTCATTGCATCACGAAAGTGTTAATTATTGTATATTATAATATCTTTACCTATAAATATAATAAAAATGCACTGATCGCTGTCTGTAGATGGCAAATATATGAAAAAAATAATTATTGGTGGCATTTATCAATATAATAGAACCCAAAATAATGATTTTTAATTTTCTGCTGTCTCTAAAATGCTAATCTCAGAAACGGCTAAACCGATTTAAGGGCAGTTTTGATTACTGTATTTTGTAAACCCTTGACTATTGTATGGTTCCCTTAACATTTAGTATTTATTTCAAAAAGACATATTTAGAAAACGTATAAAAATTTGAACGGGCAGCGGGATTTGAACCCGCGCTCTCTTGAAAAACCGTTCAAGCGCTCTGACGGCTAAGCCATGCGTTCTACATCCAGCTACGTTGAAATTCTTATGGGAAAAACACTGTAAAAAATGTTAACAAAATATATATTTATTACATTTCAATCAGTTCATAAATAAAAAAGTTACAACCATTTAAATTATAAATTTAAGCAAAGTTTGTGATTTAAGTGGGAACGCGGGCAGGCGTCAAACGAAATAATTTAGTCGTGTAGTTTACGCAGGTGAAGCCGCAAGCGGTCGCTAGTCTCTCAATAAATAACTTGAAAATAAATGAAAGCAGTAACAGATTATTTGTTAATAAGGCATATATTTAGAAAACGTAAGTAAAAATTCAAGTGGCGCGGGTACAAATCACGCTGCGTTCAAATATTTTATAAATTTTTATACGTTTTCTAAATATATCTTTTTAATTTCCTAAGTGTGCGATTAACACTTTAAAAAATGTAAAAAAGAACATAATTTGTTATTATGTAAGTTTATTTAAAACGATTTTTATACCACTTAACAAATTATGTTAAAACTTAAGGCCAGTAATAGTTAAGCCCTTATGACCTAATTCGTTTATCGCTACGTAAGTCACGCTTTGTGGCATTACTTGACACAGGCTAATTCATGAAAACGAAGTAAACGCATGATATATTTCGACATGTTTTTTATAACTGACACTTTTAATTAAAATTCCCCGCTACGCCGCTATGAATGGATGTATTTAATTGCATAATTCTTTTTAATTCTTATCGCGGTGGCACACTCATTCGCTCTTTGGTTCTTTTTAAATTTATTTATTTAGTTGCATTTAAACTAGCGCGAACGCTGGCACTATAATGTAATTTATGTCAGCCATTTTAACTTGTTACCTGCCCAGGTTCTTGAATACTTACGGTATATAGTCGACAGCTTCAAATACTCATTTTAGTATGTGTAATATAGTCGTTTGTTATATCATTGATAATTTTATATTTATCAATCATAACTTATATTTAATACTAACTGTTGCCCGCGATTTCGTTCGAGTAGTAATGGATATCTCCTACCAAATTTCAAGATTGTAGCAAGTTAACGTGAACTTTAACAAGAAATTGTGAGACCTCCTTAATCCGGAGCTGTCACAAAATCCGTTCTACAAAATAAAATGTCTACTAACAATAACTCCCTCCCTGCTCAATTTCCTTTTTTATTATAAAGCGATTTCTACATATAGGTACGTTAAAAATGATTATACGTTTTCTGAAAATGTGTTTCGTATTGTAAGTGTGCAAATAACGTTTTAAGAATGTTAAAATAATCGAATATTCATAAAAATAGATTTGTATAATGTGTAGCTTTTACATATTACATAATACATAAAAATATATAAATTTTCTATTTGAAAGTAAAACAGGCAAGAAACGATCTATTTAAAAATTATCACAAAGGAAATGAGTAACAATTATTTACACATTAAGGCAGGAAATCTTGTGTTTACAATAAATTACAATCTCAGCTTAAACGAGTTATGATGTAAAATATCCTTTGACGGTCAAGTCGACCTCATCGCCTGCCCACACTTTACCTTGACGGATATTCAGCAAGCGCTATTTATTTAACATATTCGAGATTCCTTTATGTGTGCTTTAGATTAACATTAGTTATATTTTTATGGTCTCAGTTCGTACTAGTCATATTAAGCGCGATGGTTATAGATTCAAATCTTAGGTACTCTCTCAATCAATAATTGTCAACTTTTTTCCTATTTTGTAATTGTGACTAAAAGTCCATAGTGACGCAGTGTGAATGGTTGTGGGTTCGATTCCCAAGATTATTTTAATTTCTCTACTCTGGTACCTAAGACGAAGTGCGGCTGGCGTTGAGTTCCGCCACTCAACACGCAATGTCTCCATTTGGGGGCTGAAAGTGTAGACGGAATATCCTGACACTAAGTTCCTTCGGATTACCCTGTTATTCTGGATAAAACGTGAAACTAAATCCGTCCGTCACCTAATAAGCGAATCCATTATAAATATGTGTGAAAAATGCACAATAGAATATCTCTGTAAGCTGATATCGTTAAAATAAATGAAGCAGTAATGTCGCTGTATACACACAAAGGTTTTTTAAATGTATAATATTTCAAAACAGCATTTTATAAGTTTACATGAATTTACCATTCGTCGAAATGATACATTTTTGTGTTAGAAAAATGATATGCTATCTAAAAAAAGCCGCCGTTGTTTGTTCACACTACCCCATTCTTAATTTGCTATTACCTATCCCTTAAGGTTGCCTGGAAGAAATCACTACTTTAGCGATAAGGTCGCATATTGTACACGATACTAGCATTCTTGTACTTTGTATGTTCTTTCGTTTTTGGTTTCGCATGTATTTTATTTATATTACTTATTTTTTTTATTTCTATTTGTGGATGTACAATATTTTTTTTTTACTATTATAAGTCGATACCGGCACGCTCTTAAGCTTTCAAGTTGAGCTTATTTTAAGACTGACGATTTAGGATTTATGCTCTTAAAAGGAGAAAAGACTTACGTTTAAGATTTTTAGTTACGCACAAATTAAATATCTGTACAATTCTGCCTACAGATTTCTAATGACATTATATATTAAAGAAGCAATTGCCCGAGAATGTTTGTTCTTGATTATAAGTCTCTTGAACTATTGACAACCCTAGCGGTGCAGCAAAAGTTGATTTTAAAAATGCCGCAGTAGTTCTCAACATTCTCATTTACTAACCAAAGTTTCAGTTTCAGACGCATTATTTGTGCGCAAAGTTTTGCACTATCGTAACAACTTCGCAAAAAAAGCCAACGACATTTAACCTTTAACCTGAGGATTTTTTTTTTTTTTTACCAATTGCAGCTATTATGTAATTATTTTAAAATTTAATTTATTTTTTCCATTATAAGATGAAATGTAAAATGTGTAGTTATACGCTATGGTTTAAATTTTTCTCAGATCAATATTCCAGTATAAGTGTTTAGATTTAGTTAGATAAATCGGCAAGTTATATAAACCATGACAATAGATTTATTTTATCTATGCAAAAATATAAGTGGGCAAAAAAAAGTAAATTATCGAAAATATGTAATAAATATTTTTTAATTAATTAAAGCAATTCTACTACTCATTATAGATTACTAACAAAAAAAGATAACAATACCTAACTAACAATGCAAGTCATTATTGCAACGAACATTACAACTAGCTCTGAACTTTAAAATTACATAAACTGAAAAAAACTAACAATTGATATACACTTTATATTGCTGAAACAATAAAATAACTGAATACTGTAGGTTTATCTGTGTATACCAGTTGATGTGGCCTATTTCATTACTTAATTAGAGGAGAAATAGGTCAATATAACTATGTTAAATGAGGATTTTTAACTGTTTTTCTATGCTTCAAATATAATAAAAATATATTATAAATATGAGATTGCAATATTGTTGTTAATGGGATTTTTTTTCAGCTACCGCTTTTTACACTTTCCGTCCGAATTCGAGACATTGCGTATTGAGTGGGGGAGCTCAACGCCGCACATCGTCTTACAAGAGCGGAAAAATGAATATAATTTAAATATAATATATATATTTAATCATACCTGGGATCCAACACTGAACCAATTACGTTTGTAGTCAAATGCTATCCTACTGCGCCACGATCGCCAAATCAGTAGATACTTTAATAATTAACTGCCACCTTATAATTCTGAATTAGATCATTATTCATGCGACAACTGTGGATTCGAGATCCTTAGAAAAATATTTGTGTAAAAAGTGTTTTCTAAAAAGTTCCCTTATAAAGGACCTTAAAGAGGCCTATAGGCGTAATGTTCCATCCATAACCCAACGTGCGCGCCTCCTCGGAAATTGATAGTAAAGTGCTGGACGGACCAAAGTATACTTCTGCCTCCATTGCTCATCTTGACCCGTTCAAATCAATGTACGAAACTAACAAGATGTGTTAATTTTGTCTAAAAATAACAATTACCCTTATTAAATAGGTTGTTAATAGTTTGTTCAAACAAGTTTTTAATCAGGTTAGGTAAACAAATGTTTAAGTAGCGAGTACCACTGTTTGTTTGCCCTTTCTAACTTGATGGTTAAACGTTCATTCTATTATCGCGCGCCTATGGATGACGAATAGTTCATGTCGGTTTGTATGTTTGGGCATGTTTGACTTGAACGATATTGAACGAGTACCAAGAAAATTATAGCTAATTAAGAGGTACGATAAAAAATACGTAGATAATGCATGCTGTATGTAACTGTGTGTCTATATTTTTAATAAATACCTAAAATAAAACAATTTTGTGGATCGCGTATATTGGTACCCAAAATTATTTATAATTTTTTTGAATATCAAAATATATGCGATTAAATCGTTTAAAAATAGTTTCCCTCTCTCATTTAATATGTAAGAATCGAAAACCAAAGACTTCACTTGGATCTCCTTGAATCTCCTTATATCGCATAAATAACGAAATGACAAGTATTTATTAAGAGGTTCCATTATGAGTGTAAATATAACGTTTCGGGTGTTTTCTAAATTTTAATATTATTTTAATATTAAAAAATTGGTAGGTTTTGAATTTCAGTAAGAATTCCATTGTTTAACACGCAACACACTGATATGCTAATAGATTGTGTCGCAGGTTCGATTCTCTCTTGGGGCAATATTCACATATTTGAACATTGACGTTTGTATAGAGAAATAATATCCAAGCAACTATTATTACACAACTTAAACATGCAAAATATTTTCGTTTTCTGAACAATATTTGCATTGTGAATTTCAATCATCTAAAATTGTTTGGTGTGAAATTGCATATTTAAGTTGCTTTATGCAGGAGATTAGTCAAGTCGTATGCGATATTGTATGGATAACATAACTTTGTGTACCGTGTTTGAGTTGAGTACTAAAACACACTCGCGAACAAGCCGAGCTAATCTCACCGACCGCTTGTAGCAAATTGACTCTCATGAGGCATGACTTTAAATTCAATTTCCACTGCCAGCTTATTAGCATAGAATATATTAGGGTGGCTGTGCGAAAAGCCGGGGATGAATAGCGCAGATACGAAACATGAAATCAACTTAAGCTGCTGAATAAAAATGACGTAACATTTGAAATGTAAACGAGTTTTTCATATCGAAGTCATAAATGTGATTTTCAATATATTTCATTCATTTTTTTTTGTATATATAACGTTGATTATGTAGTATTTTCTTGAAAATACACGGGTAATAGCCCATCTTTTTTTCATAAGAGAGTAAATTCTAGTTTTTCAAAAGTTTTCAGTTTTTACCTAATGTATGATATGAAGATTTACGTAACAAAATATATTATTATGAGAAAGTTATTAAATTAATAAGTAAAAATAATCTATATAAATAAATAATATTGAGGTGTCTTTTGGTAATAACCGTATTTTGCTAAAAAAACGGAACGGAATATAATATACCAAGATAACATTTTTTACAATTTCTGTCTGTGTGTGTTTGTTCCGGTTATAGCTGATATATATGATTGCTAAAAAGGAGTAACGTAGGCTACTTTTAGTTTAGAATTCCACGCGGACAAAGTCGCGGGCACTGCTAGTTTAAAATAAAGTTACTAGTTATTTATATTGTGTAAAAAATCAATAAATTATATGTCCAGTGAAAATACATTAAACAAGCCCGAAATTATATTAGTAACTGTACTGTTACTTAACTGAAAAGAGAAGCTAGTCGACATGCTTTATATTATATTTGCATATAATATACAAAAACAAACAAATAAAATCCAGATATCGAAATAGTATTTTTGAGTTTTGAGTTGATTACAGTTATCTTTTTTCTAGGTTAATATCATCATCATATCAAATTCATCCGTTTTTAGTTATGAAACTTTTTAATTATATATTATTATTTAAATTAAGTTGGTACTATCATAGACTTTAAATTTATTTGTATATTTTTAAAGAAAATTTAGGTAACATAAAAAATAAATATTTATAGAAAAAAATGTTGTGTAAATTCTTTTGTTTGCATTAAAATGTTTCTTTTTTATATGTGGCTTAAAAAGTAACGAAACAAAAAAATATCGAATAAATATTTACTTACCTGTAGGGATTATTATGAAGTATCGTCGAGCTCTACTTTTTAACACATTCACTTTATCCTTTTCAGTCCATATTAATTTCTTTAGAATATACTATTAAGAAAAGGCCAAAGCCCCAATGAATATAGTAAATTGTTCCACGAAAAGTTTATCGTTCCACAGTAGTTTACGAACGTTCGTCCAGTGAATAAAGTTTAGCATACATAAGAGACTACCACACAGCTGACAGCCGGCTTTTTCAAATGCCGGCTTCGCGCCTGCGTCTCTATTGAGTGCTATTTTATCTATATTTCCCGCCACAAATGCACAGATAATAAAATACATTAATTGCTTGTACAATAAGTTATGTTATATCTTCTTTAATAAAATATTACTATTAAAATAAACAGAAAACATGTTTTTATTATTTTACTTCATTACGTAAAATAATAAAAATATTTATTGTTATGGAAGTATGTGACGGCGCCATCTACATTACGTTTTGGAGAATATGTTTTGTAAAAAAATTATACTCTCTAGGTAGAACTGTGTTAAATTAGCTATAAATGCTGTAGTCTATTTGATTTTAAAATTTATAGAAGAAAACAATTAAGTAAGTTATTATGGCGAGTCATAAAATTATTCAGAAAATACTATTGTATTTTTACATAAAAAAATTCATAACACTAAATAAACACGGATTAATAATATATACAAAACAAAAAACATACGAATAAGTAAACAACTCAAAAAAAATGTTTTACGATTTTAAGAGTAATGTATTATTTTATTAAAGCTAATATATTATTGTTTGCAATAAATTGTATTTAATATTACAAAAATAATGTATATTTTTATAACGAAGTCAACACGCTAAAAACGCTATTACTGTTCAGGGAAGAAATATTGCTTATGGTAAAAATGAAAATAATTAAAGCACTATAAAATTGAAATAGGAACGGAATGTGTCTAACATAACAAATTTTTGTAAAAGGAAATTCTGTAATAAAGGAACGTTACATTAAACAATTAATTTTAAAATGTCATTTTAATAATAAAATCTAAATATAACATATAACGCTTTAAGTAAACTTTTACTTGTACTGCCGAATTTTAGAACATTTAATTATTTTGGTACGTAATATCAATTAACATTAATATTAATTGAATCCAATTATGTTTCGACCTCTTTGCGTTATACGTCGAAAAATATATGTCGATAAACATATTGTTAGGAATAAATTCATTCAACCCACTTCTATCTTGAAACCTGCAGAAAAAATTAAAATTTATAATAAAGAAAACAAGGATCTTTTCGGTCCTTTATTGGAGACAAATAAACAACGAAAAGCGAATATACGAAAGGAAGGTTAGTTATATTAAAACGTTGGTAATACAGTATCAAAAGTTATCTTGTGGTATTTCAACTTTCTATTTCCTAGTCCTTGGCTATCTCATGGGTTTCTTTGCCTTGTCTATAAATCAAATCAAATGAGTATTTTATTAACAGGCGACCACTTGGACAATTTATACTTATTGCGTTCTTTTATGTAATATATACGTTGTCTAAACGTATATAAGGTTTATAAATACGTAGTAATTGCGTGTGATCTTTAGTTTTCGATCATATGACACTTGGCGCCGTGTGTTGTGTTCACTTACATTTTTGCATATATAAAATTATCTCTTTCAGCTAAAAATAGATTAAACGAAAACAACAAGTCGACTACGTCGAACAAAAGTACGCAAAACTTTATTCATTTAAGACATTCTGTGAGCTCAAGTCCAAAAGCTATATATGACAGTGTTTTGAAAAGTGTTAAAACCATGAATTGTAATATGTGGAACAATACAAGGACTTATTTTCATTTAGTGAGAGTTCTGTTAAATGGATCTCAAGTCAGATGCTTTAAATCAGCAGTTGTTGATAATACAGCTTGGAGCTTCCCAGCACAGCCAGGGTATGCTAGCGAGGATAAAATTCTTCAAATAAAACAGCATCAAAATGATTTTACTCAACAATATCCTTCTGTTACTTTAATTTTAAACAAAACAATGACAGAAGAATCTAGGAAGACATTAGAGAAATGGAAGCAAGAACGAATTGCAGAAATGGGCCTAGAAGAATTTAATAAATTTCATCAAGGTATGTATGAAAGTTTATTATTTCTAATACAAACACTTTTCAAAGAAATATTATTTTCAACCTTATCATTTTATAACTAGAAATATTATTTATTTATAATATTATAGTAAATTATTTAGTAATAATTAATTGTCAATCTTTGTGTCAATAGTAGTCAATGTGAATGATAAGTTTACGTATATCCTATATTTATAAATATTTTATAGATCAGTAGGCCATTTGTAGAACTTTAAAATTAAAAACTAGCAATATAAAAGGACATTGTACTCATAATTACTTGGCAATGATTGTATGTAGGGTAACAATACTCTTATGTATTAGGAACATTTGCTATTTTATATAATTAAACAAAATTAAGTTGCATTCCACATATTAATCTATTTTGAATTACTTAACTAAACCGAGATTCTATAGTAACATGAGAGATAACAAATGAATTATACTAAAAATATAAGCAATGGAAGTACATTCTAAATCATTAATAGAGCGATGGAATTAAAAGGCTTAGATATAAACTCTGGAAGTAGGTGAACTTAATATCCACATGATGTGTATGATTAGCCCCTGCATACTTATTGATTGTCAATGTAATATATTTAGAAAAGTAAAATACTGCTAATTTAAAATAAAATACTCATTGACATTTTCTTAAAAAATGTTTTAGTCCATTACATTTACATTATAATAATATCAAGTATGCAAGATCAAAAATAAGTGATGATAATTGACATTAAATTTTTTTATTACTTTCTGTAACATACATATTTTAGAATAAAGTTTTATCTTGTGTTATATATGTACTATTTATGTTGATAGAGTTATTAATTATACTTAGTATTAGTTATTAATTATTAACTAAATTTACAAAAACTTATAATTTTTTTGGTTATGTAAAAAATTCAACTGATTCCTGAAATTAAAAATTGAATATTGTTAATATTTACCAAATAATGTGAATACAATTTATGAATATGTAAATTTTTCTCATCATAGCACAATTAGCAGTTGGCACGAAATTCCACAATACTCTGAAAAACTATTTCACACAACCCCAAGCACAGTTGCGTATAGAAAAAGATGTTGAAGGAGTCTGGGTGTCTGTAGCAGAAGTATTGAAAAGTATTTCCACCCCTAAGTCTATTGAATCTAATGTGATCCACCCTATGTTGAAGTACCGAGGAGTGTTTGATGCTATAGCGGATTATGAGTAAGCAGTTATTGCCTCTATAATAGTTTACCTGTGAATTTTTGCATGTATATTTAATGTGTAATTTACATGCTCAAGATATGAAAAACATCTTTAAAAAATGTATAATAGTTTGAATGAAGTGGGATTCGAACCGGCGCCTGTTTGAATCTGTCCAAGCGTTCTGAGCGCTACGCTAGCCGCGTTTTCTAAAAATGTTTATCATAATCATGATTTTGATATAAATAATCATAAATGATACATTGTGTGCATCTATCGATTGAGGCCATCATGTGTTTCTAACTGTATTCGCGAATGGTTGCGGGTTCAAACCTACTCGGTGAAATTATCACATTTTTATTATTTGCGTTTCTGCTGTGGTGAACAAGACAAAGCGCGGCGTTGACTTCCGCCACTTAACACGCATTGTCTCGAATTCGGGCGGAAAATGAAGAACTAAGTGTCTTGACACTAGGTTCTATCTGACTACTCTGCAATGCGGGGAAATGAGAGTAGCTGAAAAACAATAGTTGTTGTTACAGTCTTAATTTAATGGAACATAATTCAATCTTTTTAATGGTTATTTTATGTTATATACCTATATACTAGCGACCTGCTCGCGGCTTCACCTGCGTACACTACACAACTAATATCCATTTCATTTTTTCGCCCGCCCGCGTTCTCACCTGAATCATAAACATCAATTATGAGAATAATATTGTGTGTCAATTGATAAAATATCACATACTCATGTTAAACTTCTGATGTCTTCTAAGATATTCGTTTTAATATCATGCTATAAATGGCAATATTGTTTTTAATAAATTACATTAAATACTAAACGTATCTAACATATTTAATGTGACAAAGGATACTGTACTATTTAAATTGTATCGTAAATAATGCATTATTATTTGAAATAAAAGTTGTTTTACTGCGGGCCATCCTCAAGAGATAGGCATATACCACGCGAACTTTTTTGTACCATTTTTAATTTTATATACATATATTTAAAATTGTATCTTTTAACCCTTATAGCATTGCGTTATCAACAAAAAGTATAAACTAAGTTAACAAATAATTATTCTAATGATCAAAGTAATTACATAATAAAAATACTATTTTCAGAGATAAACCGACCCTAATAGAATGGAAGAAATCGGACAAGCCGCGCAAGTCAATATCAATGACATATGACAATCCAGTACAATTGGCCGCTTACTTCGGAGCAGTGTGCAATGACCTCAACTACAAACACTTGAACGTCCGAGATGCATTACTAGTAATAGCCTACACGGATGGTTCCAAAGCAGATGTTTTCCATTTGTCTACGGACAAACTAAGAGAGCACTGGGCTCAGTGGTTGATAAGGCTTGAATATTATACAGCGAAGTTTGGTAGCGATTCGGATAAGAGGCTCGAAGGTGGTAAGAGAATGTTTGAAGAGCAAATTGGAAATCTCTGAATGTTTGTGGTAATTATTATTAGTTGTTAATTATTATTTACTCTTCGAATTTTACTAGATACAGAATTAAATTACAGCTTCACGCTTCCCGCATAGCTGGGGAGCTAGAGAGTAACGACACTCCGTTCTCTGCTTTCTGCCTACATTTCAGACATTGCATGTTGAATGGCGGAACTCCACGTCGCGTTTTATCTTGTACCAGAGGAAACAAATTAAAATAAAATAATTTTAATATCGTAGTCGTTCCTTCTAATGGGAATCGAACCCACAAGCTATCGTGTTTGCGTTAATTTTGTTAAATTTGGATTATTTCGGAACATTTTTTTTTTTTTTTTAATCAACAATATGTCCAGCGAAATTATTATATTGTTCAGGTGAGGTAATATTGAAGGTTTTAATTTGTGTATTTTTTTTAATGAAATAAATCAAACTATTATTTTTTTTTAACAGCATTGTGAATAAATTTTTGCTTTCTACTAGTTATTATTATTTTTTGTATTATTAATGCACTTTATATAGTCAATAAGCAATGTTTTGATTTTGACTGATTTAATTTCTAAATTTCCGTTACTTATACTAGAGAGTATATGTTACTGTAAGAGTCCATATTATTGTAAATCTTTACATATTACAGTATAATATAAGATTTACTAACCATAATAGTAAAAGTCCGACCTCGACTAGGTTTTACTTTAAAAACACACGATGATTCAATTTGGTTACAAATAGTAACATATCGGACCTTGACCATTTAAGTTTGCTAATTTATATATTCTTTATCGCACACAATTTAAAACAAATATGCAAAAAAGGTAGGCTTAACGCCGATTGACCGATTCGCCGAGCACATTATGTCCATGAAACTTGTATCCTGTTTCACTCTGACAATTCCAGTACTTATCAGTCCTGCATCGTGATGGTGAACCGCCACGCGATCTTTCGCCTTCAGTATTACCAATTACAAATAGTTTTTCCAAACTGTCCCTTCTGTGCATGCGTCGTAGTCGTCTCAGCCGTTCACCAGGCCCACTGCTTGCTGGACATTGGCCTTAAGGGACTAAGGCTCTCATCGACTATTGGGTCCTGCCCACTTTGTTGTGCATTGTATTGCTTTAATACAAGGCAGTCCTACCCCAGTCCTGCGAGCCACAATTGTTTCTACTATTATTTTGAGATATTGTGTTATATGTGTGGTCCGCATACCCACTTCCATTAACATTTGCCATAGCCTTGCTTCAATATGAATATAAAAAAGAGTTGTTGGCAAAATTATTAGCATTTAAAACTTGGTTAATCTTAAGATTTTTATAGTAACTGCATTTACAGTAACGTACTCGTATATGAAAGTGGCCATGACTTAGAACATTGACATTAATACTTAGTTTTCTTGGTTTTTTTTTCAGAAACAATAAATACATCAAGCTCTACATATTATCTTCGAGATAATAATATGCCTCGAACAGTGAAGTCTCGAAACATTTGAATATTATATACAGAATCTAAAATAATAAAAATATTAAAATATTATTTACATACTTTGCTTGGATTGTCATTAAAGTAAAAATGTACGCAAAAATAAAACTTGTGCGCAAGAACTCACCTCACCTCACTCACTCACTCACCAATAAAGGAAATACATCCGTACCAGGCGAGATTAGGTTGATAAGTTGAATTGCGTTTACCTTTTTTTAAATATGAATAAGCATTAGGACTTGTTTTATTCAATTCTAAGAATAAAAAAGAATCACTCAAAAGAATCTTTAAATGACATAAAACTGAATTCTCCAATAAAAATTAATGTCCATTTATCAACTTATTAACGCCTGACAAATATGAAAGTACTGAAATATATAGCATTAAAAATATGTAGATATTAAATATTTGCACTGAAAAAAATATTTGTGCAAACGCAAATAACTATTGAAACCATTAAATTATAAATAAAATATTTTATATTATTATGTAAGACATTTTAATAGTATCCACTGGCCATATTTAGAAATCTTGCCTTACATAAACTTACTCAGATCTTGGAGATTTTGTTGTTGTTTTTCATTACAATGTGCATTTACTTATCACATATAAAGGTAATATTACATTGGGTTTCTCATACAAATAATATGTAACATTTATTACGATTTTTGTTTTTAATACTGTAATATTTGTCAATTTAAAAAAAAAATCTTCTAAATTGACATAACTTTAATAAATATCATTTTGAAAGATCTATATGACGTCATGCAAATGTGACAGAATGCTTTTGCACATTGGACATACGTCATTCTTCGTTTTAATGGGAGATTATAAAATTAAAAAATAATTTGCCAAATGTTATTGAGCTAAATATACGTACATAGGAATGTATAAGGCGTTTTTCATTATTATTTAATTTGGCGCCAATATTTTGTGTACATATTGTGTACATGTACATGTTTCATTTTGATTTATTGTATTTAGTTATTGCATGCATAGTTTTTTAAAACGATATGTTTAAAATTGATTTATAAAATCATATAATAGCAACCAAATTGTCTTTATAAGAATATGCCTATTATTAGTACAGAAGTGTTAAAGATGGACAGTCAATTTGTGTGATCATAAGCGACTTGTGAGACTGGTAAGTTGTTGGAATTGTTGTTACTCGATTTAATGATTATATCTATTTGTATTATTAAGTAATGTACAATTTTTTAGATATTGGATCTTAGTTACTATTATATGTTTAGATTTATAGGGCAATACAAATAATTAAAATTATATTCCTCTTTCATCAGCAGTACTACATTAAAAAAACTTAATTTTTTTTTTACTTAAGAATATAAAAAAATCATTATTATATCTCATTATTATTATTATTTCGAACACCTTTCTATCAGTATACTAGTACCCTTTTAATGTATGACTAGTGACTCCGTTGACGAGTAAAATGCACCTTGCCTTAGCTATGTGATTCAATTAATACAAAATAATTATTTCATCAATTTAATGTAATGCATTATGAAACATATTGGCTTAACATATTTTACATAAATTGGGGTCTAAAGTAGGTAAGTATAATTAAACTCGAGGGCAATCTCATTTTAAAATTATTTGGACATGTCTAATCTCCCTAAATGTACAAAATGGCTTTATTTTGTACACGTTTATATATTCCAAAAATAATATAAACACATACTTCTACTAGTAATAATGTTTTGTTTAGCCATTAACAAGTGTAACTATTGCAGAGCCAGAGCAAAGAAATTTAATAAATTAGCATAACTTATCTATATTAGTTACTTTTTTTGCATTAGGTACCTAGTTTGTTTTATTTTTAATTTTTTTTCCTTGTAGGTTTCATACTTTATGCCAAATATGCAAATGCCTAGTCAAATATATCATTGCTCGCTAAAACTACATTTATAATATAAAATAAATTTGAATTATAAGTCTTCCACATTATGTACTCTCAGGTTATCTGGCTGGAAAGAAATAAAATTTCAGTAGATACAGCATTATGGTGTATTTTATAATCTATTATGACGAATGACAAAATTACAACCTTAGGAACCTTTGAATGGCTCTTGTAAGGTTATGTTTTTGAACTTGTATCAATCGACGTAGGTGCCGTCCATTACATGCGGACGATGCAGTAAAGTTGAAAACCCTTTGAAATTTTACTTATTTTTCATAATTTATTTTATATTTGTAAAGAATTATACTAGGTTGACTTTTTTGTTTAAAGATATGTTTTTTCTTTTCAGTTTTTGAGAAGTCTTTTTATTGAGTTTGATTTTAATATGTTTAAGTATGATTTTCTTTGACAATGATGCGCTTGTACTATAATATTGTGTGTATGACTTTCTGGTTGTCAAAGTTAATAATGTATAACTAATTGATTTATAAAGTATTTGAAAAATTATTTATTTTTTATTTATAACCTTTTTTGTGTAAAATAGATTCTTCTATGTTTATTACTTCTGCACTTATTAATAGACTTGTGTAAGTTTTAAAAATTAAATAGCGATGAAACTACTTTTGAAGAGCTGTTAATATACAAATGGTATCTATAAAATAAATGTTTTTTTCTGAATCTAAGTTAATAATATCGTCATCATACCCCTTTGTCCACTGCTAGGCATCGGCTTTTCCAATGGCATGTCATTGAACTCTTATCTTCAGCTCTTACCTTCCAACCGTTGACCCTTTAACCGTGATATGCAAAATAATAGCTCTAAAAATAAACAAACGTCTGTTTTCAAGAGCATGTTGTAAAATAGAATATACAACGCGTATAAAATAAATACACTTAGGTAAGTATATCAACAGTAAAGTGTTTTTTTATTTGTTGGCCGTTATTATAGCGCAGTGAGCATATCTTACAGTAAACACGACGATTGTGAATTCAAGCGCCAGAGATAATATTTAAATTATTTACGTTATTCCGATTTAGTAAGGCGAGATATAATAAGTTTCTGGCGATGTGTGTGAAAAGAGATGAAACTGAAGAGATGAATGATTGGAAATTATGCGTTCATTCATTGTTTAGTTTATTTACTTTTTATATTTGGTTTTCTGTTTAATAATTGTTATTGAATTTTTACATATTATTTAATTCTGAGCCTGTACCAAGTTCGCCAGGTCAACTAGTTACTTTTAAATAGTTGAATATTAGATATTTCGGACCACGACGCACCCAGTGCACTGTATGGTAGCCGTGGAGCAGTGGAGTGGGAAGCGGTGCGATAAAACCTTGATGTGTACGTGCCCAAGTTTTCTCATAAACGCGATGGCCGTCTTGTTTTTTTTATAATAGATATATATGGTTTAGGCGATAGTCTAAATTAAAATTTAATAATATTTTGTAGTAGTCAAAAGTACGTAAGTGCTACTTTTGACTACTCTAAATGAGTTAACTATTAGTTGTTACTAATAAGTTGTATCAACAGATAAAACAATTCTCTAAGACAAAAACAGTCATATGTAGAACCACGCAGAGTAAAGCATCAAGTATACTATGCGCACTTCATGACATAGACTCATCTATATTCAGTAAAGGACAGGTTACGTCGGACTCTTCAGAGTTTAAACCATAGACGGAGAACAACTTATCAATATAGATACAAGTCACATCAAGGCACTTAAAAGCTGAATTATAGATGTTACCACCTGCGCAACTTATACCATCACGACTCGGCCAAAATAAGTATAAACAAGAACAAGAAATAGCGTAAAACAAATTCCGTATACTGAATAAAAAAATCAAAGGTACAAGAAAATATGACGAAAACCTTTTGTGACCCCGAATATGTAGTACACAGAACAAAAACTATTGGGTATTAATTTTATTATGTATAATTATGTACCTACTTATGAAAATGAAAAAAATACGAAAATAAACCGTGACTACAATATAAAAATATTTTTAAAAGCACAGCCTTTTACTTTGAATATTTTGTTATTATATATGTTTCGTATTCCTTACGCTTATGAAATATGAATTCAATTAAACGTTAATTTTCAAATAAATTTACCTAAGTATATAAAGGTATTTATTTCAGTTATGATTTTTATAAATGAAGTAAAATATATATTATCTACATTACGTGTTATTTTTACTAAAATTGCGCATAATTTTAATAACATTAAGCTAATTTTATTGGTTTGATTTTTAATCTTGAAATAATAATGATACTAGAATATAACATATAATGTACTCTGTGATCATGATTCAAGAATCAAGATTAATAATGACAGTTGTTAATGTCAAAAGTTTAACTTGTTTTCCTTGTTGATATTTAATAGATAGTTATTCATATATTTTATAGTCGTTGTTTACCTTTCGTTAGGAAATGTTGATTGAAGTTTATTTTTTTCATTTATTATATTAATAATTAAAGCTAGCTAAAACTATAATGTATTAACAGTTTGTATTTAAATACTACTTTAAATAGTGTTTATATTTCCTTGTAGTCCATAATTTATTCGTCAGTGCAAAGTCTACCGTAGTAAAGGTATATGTTGCGTTGATATAACCTTGAGATAAATTTATAAAATTTAAAACTGGTTAAGATAACTAATTTGAAATAAATTAAACATCTTCCAATCAAAACAATTTTTTAATTGATATAATATGCTTTTGTTTTTCTTTTTGTAAACAAAGCAAGTATATTTTCATGCAAGTAATTTACTTATATTATTATTAAAATTCTAACTTTTTACTTTTTAATTAAAAGCAGAGATGCAACATCTTTTTCATTAAATAAATGTCTTATTTGCATTTATTGGTTTATGAAATAATTCTACTGTACATACTGTACTTACACTATCTTATCAGTTTACGCTTATGTTATTTAAAATTAGCTGCAAAAATTTTGTTCTCTCTTGTTTCCCAGCATGTCTAGTGTAGTTCGTCGAACAGTTTGCCAGGTGCTAAGTAAAAGAAATGCTCCACTCTCTTCAAGTAGATTAAAAAGCACAGAAGTTAATATCCTCAAATCTATTCATAAAAATGTAAAGGTTACTAATCAAACTGTATGGGACTTTGCCTGGCAGAATCTGGACAGGTGGCCAGATAAAACTTTCACTGTGAGTATATTAAATTTTTTTTATTTGGGTTCTTTTTATTTCTTTAATTCCTATATAATTTTTATTACGTAAAAAGTTAATATGAATAATTACACACTAACAACTTTTTTATTAAATATGCTAAACCATGGGTAAAATGTAATCAAGGTATTAAAGTAACTTTATAAGCACTTACTATTATTTACAAACAATTGTGTTATGAAAACTTATAATTATTGATTTATTAAATCTTACATTTATATATATTTTTGTTTAAAGCCAATGTAAAATTCTAATAATTTTTTTTGTTACTTGATCTATAGTATGGCACAGGAAAATAAATGTAAGTTCAAAGGCAACGGTACTGGAGTTATTCAGCTTAGGTTACTAGTACTAATATATGTTCCTCAATAATCCCTTTAAACACCGGCTTTTTTCAATCATTTTAGTATAGTTTTAATGCTTCTCTATTCCATATTTGACCATTGCATTTTTTGTGGTAATTGTACCTCTTACAGGTTATAAGTGCACAGAAAATCAGAACAATGATTATATAAAGAAATATGTTGTCTTAATTACTTTGTATGCTTATTTTTATGCCTATACATATAGTATAACATGACTTAATTTTTTCTTGTAAAAATAAAGATTAGGTCACTACCAATATCTGTAGCTGTGTTATTTATTAAGTTTTATTGTTGTAGAATTTTTGGATAATTTAAATAAAATAGTATCAAATTAAACATAGAAACAAAAAAATATATTTGAAATTAACACATCAGATTGCACTATAAGAAAATAAAATTAAAAGACTAGAAACTATATACGTTTTATTTCATTATTTACCACGAGGGGGTCGCGGCGTAGTAGAACAGCATCTGACAGTAAACACGATTGGTTGTGAATTCAATACCCACAGGGTAGAATAATTATATTTAAATTATTTTCATGTCTCTAAATTCGTGTAAAATTGCAGAACTAATTGCCTCACTTTGTCGTACCAGAAATGAAAGTAATTAATATATAATATTCCCCGAATTGGTAATAGGCCGTTCCGATGGCCATGGTGGCATACGACAGGTTGTGGGACGTGGCTGGATCGGACGAGGTCGGATCCTCCTGCGAGGCAGTATTGCTCAAGAAGAAAGCAATGAAACGGGCGAGTGAGGGCTCCAACAAACCTCACCACAAACTACCGGGTCGTTGGAGGGCGGCACGAGACCGCCAGCCTTTCGCCCTAATCGGCCAGAGGACGGAACTTGGGGAAGCTGATCGTCTAGTCACCCGACGCGAGTAGGCGCGCGCAAGTCTCTCTTGCGTGCTACTTTGAACAGGCGACGAGGGTGACACACCATCCTTGACTCCGCGACGTGCCTTGCTGGCTCCCGCTGCCGGGGTTCACGAAGATTGGGGTTACTGTGGCCTTGGCTAGTGGTGGCGAGGAAGAGCACCGTGAAGTTTTTGTGGGTATACGGAAGGACTACAATTGCCAGTTCGGAGTCCCACACAAACAAGTTCGAGCCCAAATCGGGCTTGTATCCGTAACGAATTTCCGTTCACGTTAAAAAAAACACCAAAGAAGATAATACCAATGATCACGGCTCAAATCCCGCTGCGTTCAAATTTTTATACGTTTTCTAAATATGTCTCTAAATTAATTAATTACCTAAGTGTGCGATTAACACTTTAAAAAAAATGTTAAAAAATACACTATATTCATTTCTTTCTGCAATTCTTCTCCATATAAATTGAGCGGGCCGGTCGCGGAGAAAAGGTGTCCGAAGTTCTTTAAATTTAAGGAAGTGCGTTTACATTAGGTTTTATTTGACATTAACATTTAATCTAAAAAAATATTATAATTTTGTATAATGTATATTTTTCACAATGTATGTATGTGTCTTGCATGTCAATTTTGAAGCATATATCCTTAACCGATTAAGTTGAAATTTTGCATACACGTTTAGTTTATATGCCCAATGCATGGTTAGCTGTGTGACGACATTCGTAACCCAACATTGCTGAACACCGAAGTTGGCGGACTAGTTATTTTTAATGCACTCCTTATTCCAATATGGTTATTAAATTACAGAGCTTGCTGGGAATAATTCGGAAAAGGCTTTTGTTTTCTTTTAAGTTTATACTTTTAAGTTATTTTTAAATAAAATTCGTCTTGTGATACTCTCTAGTAACAAAGATTTATATATATAGTATATATTTACGTTTCCCAATCACAAACAAACATAAAAAAAATCTTATATGAGGTACTTTGCAATATTTACATATCATTTATATGAAAAAAAAAGTTTCACGTAATTGTTTAATTTTTTTATTATTATTGTTTCCTCTTAGCTTAATTGTTTAAATTTGAGTTGTTATAATATAAATACATGATGTAATTGTTGCAAGGTTAAGAAGAAATAAAAGGTGCACATGAGGAAGACAATCTATTCAAAATACTTTTTTTACAAAGTAGGCTGACCTAGTGGTTAGTGATTCAGACTTACAATACGTAGAATGTAGGTAGGCAATAGTAGATTCGATTTTTAGGTACATATATTGTGAGCAGTAACAAATTGTCTAACAGAAAATAATTTACAATCGTTGTGATTTAAAAGTCAGTGAAGCTAAAAGCGACTTTAACCAGTGACAGATATGTCTGCGAGAGATTGACATAGTGTACATTTATAGTGGTTTCTATTACTCGTAAACTTATAGTTTAATATTATATTATATTGTATGTAGTATAAAATATAATATAACGAAATGGTCATTTCAATGTTTTCTTACATTATAATATGTTCGAAATTATATTGCTCTTAATGTATCTCTCGTTTGTAGTTTCACTTCTATCGTGTATTAAGTACACACAATACTTTTTATTTCCCGCTGTTGTTTTTGTTACTTTTATATTATATTTTTTCTCTTTGTATTAGCCTATACAAATATATATATTCTTATGTAGCATATTTGTTGCTAATATATATGTAATATGCTATAAGTTGTTTGCAGTATGACCGATTTAGTATATACCTATACCTATATTTTTTTCATAGGTTTGTGCGGTAACTGGTCATGGCTACACATACGCTCAAACCTACAGAATGTCAGTTTCCTTTGCGGCGTCTTTACGTAATAAATTGAAGTTACAAAATGACGATGTAGTGGCCGTAATATTACCCAACGTGCCTGAATATCCGTGCGTTGTGTTAGGTGTAATGGAAGCCGGCTGTATAGCTAGTATGATGAATCCAGTTTATACTGCCCGTGAGTATGATAAGTTTCAATATATTTACAGATTCCGAAATCAGAGAGGATCTAATACAAACACGTCGTTCTCCACTTTCTGCCCGAGTTCGAGACTCAACGCCGCGCTTTGTCTTGTCACCAGAGCGGAGAAATGAAAATAGTTTTAATATAAACATTCCTCTGAGTGTTACAAGACTCGACAACTTTAAAATGAATTACAGCTTACTTAAATATTTTTTATTTTTAACTCGACTGTTTTTATGTAACTTATGCTTGTTCTTGGTCTGGTTAGCTAATAGATGACACGACGGTTTTAAGCATCTGACACACTATGCGTGTAAATGTTCACCTTACTTTATAAAGTCAAACACCTCACCTACCGTTTAATTATTCATAATTATTAAACTTCTATAAGTAACTTCACACGCTTTTGCCCCGCTTATCAGGGTATTCAGCACCCATTCCCTGCGTTTTGAGATGCGAAACTGTACATTTATTGACTTTAGGCGGAGACTGGAGTACCCATTGTCTGGATATTAAGTTCTCTCAGCCTATCTCACTATACCGGCAAACGTGTGAAGCTGCTTTTGCTGGGTACTAAATCGTAATTTTTTTTTCAGACGAGCTTAAACGTCAAATGGAAGTTGTAAATTGTAAAGCGATAGTATCATCCAAATTCTCCTATCCCAATATAGCGCTCGCATTGAAAGAACTTAAATTGAATATACCAGTTATTCTAGTAGATAACGATGATGTACCCGAAGGCACTATTAGATTTGCAGAGTTCGCTGAGGACTTGAGTGTAGATACTGATTGCTTAAAAACAGTTAATAGGAGAGGCAAGGACGTGGCCATTTTGCCTTTCTCCAGCGGAACTACTGGGTTTCCTAAGGCGGTAGAGCTATCACACGAGAGTGTTATATCTGCGAACGAAATGATACTTGTGCCTGAAGTTGTTGGAGTTCAGGAGGCTTCTGGTGAGTTATATGATTAAAAGAGTCCTTCATATTAAGTTCAGTATTGTTCCGCAACGTCTGAAGAATTTTTATAACTTCTTTGATTTTTCACATTATTATTACACATTTTGAAATGAAACTATTTTAACCGGATTAATCGCGTATACTCGTATAGCGTATATATATACGCGATTAATCCGGTTAAAATAGTTTCATTTTAAAATGTCTTAAGAGTTGACGAAGTGTCACTGCTTAAATAAAATTAAAAAAAACTAAGTGCAGTTGTTCTTTATAATGTTAAAATTTTATTTTATTATTCGTTATTACCACATTTCTATATCTAATTAATTACGCATATATTACATATACCTACTTAATATGTTCGGCCGAGGTAATATTTGGCCGTTGTAGTACAGTTAGTGTTTAACAGCACTTGATGTTTGTAGATTCAGCTCATTTCGAGATACCATATTCAAAATATACGTTCTGGGCTCTTTGCATACTAATAATGATTTTTTCTGTCATGTAACAAGAAATGTATTTAACAGTGAAAATTAAATATTTTACGATAAGTGTAAAACACTATAACCTACTATTATTAAAATTAATACTTCAATGAGTATTATTCATAGTCAGTATTTAATCTATATAAAAGCGAAAGTTATCTCGAAATATATAACGCACAAAAATGAAGGTTGTCTGGGTGGTAATTTATATAATAATATCTTTGATTTGCGCGATTAAAATGAAACTATTTTTAACCGGATTAATCGCGTATATTTTTGGTATTCGAAAATACATTTTAGAAAACCCGACCTTTCGAACACTTTACGTAGTCCGTGGTCACAGGTAGACTGAGGTGGCATTCGTCTGTGTGTTGATACAATTATTATATCAAACTACCGCCAACGATTTCTTAGTTGCCTCGCGTACTGCCCTGGATTCTTGCAGAATGAGCTGAATTGCTTGCTCTCTGGTGTGGTAGGTAATTTATAGTTAGTGGACGTGTTTTTACCATCAAGATTTTTGCGGCAGAGCCAGATTAAGATGGTCTAAAGGCTCTCGCAAGTTTGGGAGTGTATGAGTAAGAGACGTAAGCTAATAAAGAATTTAGTGACAAGCTTGAACCAAGGGCTTTCGTGAGCTGTTGTATCTGAAAATTGGAAGAGATAACGAAGTCGCGGGCAACAAGCTATTTCATATATCATAAGTAAAATTGGTGTAAACGCTACGCATTAAACGGTACATTGATTATGCAAATTCCATGTTTGTTGCGAAAAATTGCATTTAAATAATGTACGCGTTTCACAATGACTTTGTCACGCCCAGTAAATATTGTTAATGCTCGGTCATTCAACACGTCTTATCGGCGTAATATGTTATTGGCAGACTAAAAATAATAATATATATTTAGCTTTATTTTCTCACGTATTGGAATTATTTTTGTAGTTTTATTATTCCTCTTTAAATATAATAATAGTCATATTTAGAAAAAACACTCAATCATATAAGTGAAGCCAAATAGGTAACACGCTTTTAATAACTTCACCTTTATATATTATATTTATTAATGTAAGAAAACCTTCCAACGTTATTTTGATTAGATTCTTGACATTTGATTTGCCTGGAAAATTGCACACGTGTCCGGTTCAAATGATAATATAATATTTTTATAGAGTGATGCGACCTGATGTCTATGCTAGGACGATAAGGATGTCATTAAAATAATATTGTTAGCATTTTTAAAGTGTCATTATACACACTTTGAAAATTGAAAAACAACATTTTATTTTTGTTATGAGCTCTTATGTATGTAGAGAGATTTTTACAAATTTCTGCTACCCAAAGATTATTCTACGAACAATCGTTTGGCAAGAGAGAACTGTTATTTATTCAATATTTTTAACGTTTAATAAATGTTATTTACACACTTAGGAAAATTGAGAAACGGAAATTGACGGTATCCAAGCGGCACGGGTTCAAATCCCGATGCGTTAAAGATTTTAACGTTTTCTAAAAATATTTTTTTCAAAATAATGTTTGTTACGAAATCTTGGCGAAATTGGTTTATCTATACCGTAATAAAGCAGTAAAAACAATGTTTTCTGCGCATCTTAGGAACTACTAAACTATAGCTTCTAAGCTTACTTAGGCAAAACTTAGGCTATAAATGATTTTGAAGTGTAAATTCCTGATTTAGAACCATAATAGTACAGCTACTCTGTAAGATATAAGGAAATTGCACTTTAACAAAAGTTGTTCCCCGTGATTTGTATTTTGGTGGGGAGGGAAGTCCACGCAAATGAAATTTCGCTCAGCTACTAGTATATAATTAAAATATATGCATAATATGGATGGTTTGTATTAAAAATATATTTGTTTTTCCTCTGAGACTAAACGCGGCGTTAAGTTCCGCTATACCAACACACCATGTCTTGAAAATTTCATCACGCTTAAACTATAAAATATATATTATTTATTTTCAGCGTCGTACCAATCCGTTCTGCCAGCAGTACTGCCATTTTTCCACATTTTCGGTTTGAATGCAGTTTTAGTGAATCTTATGACTAGAGGTGCTAAGCTAGTAACGATGCCTTCTTTTAAACCTGACCTATACCTGGATAGCTTGATACGTTTCAAAGCAAACCATTTATATGTAGTGCCGCCAATGGGTAAGTTATATTATGTAATAATTATTATTTTCACACTTTTCCGCCCGAATGAGTGTTGAGTGGCGATACAACGTGTGACTGCGAATGTAAAAAACAGTGTAAAAGCGATTGGTTTAGGTTTCGATATTTTACTATATTTCTAAATTAACAATTATGTTTTGCTTTAATTTTATTTTAGAAAAAAATAATAATAAATATTCCTTTTAGTTTTGTTTTGTTGAAATAAATATATATAAGTATTTATATTACTTCGTTTATACTTTATAAATTTCGCAAATTGATATTGTTTTACATATTTTAAGCAATCTGTTAGATATCGTTATGTTAGTTAATATGTGAAGGACAATCTTGGTACCCATTTTTGCCGTATTTAAAGTTTTATATAATTTAAGCCATAGAAATACATTTAATAAAATAAAAATTACACACACTACCATTGTGTTTAACATACACTTTTGTATCAAGTTATACACAAATTATGTACGTATATATTATTCAAATTATGTACGTAAATCAGCGATGAGGCTACTAGTATAATATATGTAGTATAATATATAAATCCAAAGCGAAGTAAAGAAATAATTTGTTATTTTTATGATAAAAACCTATAATGATAAGATTTTACCTTAAAAATATCCAAATGATGAAATTGTTAGTTTGGCCTTTATACATAGGACCCATTATACATAGGACCCATCGGTATAAAAATATATATTTACATATTTACAAATATATTATGATTGACCCCTTCGTCTATTCGTCTATGACGACACCCTACCACAGGTCCGGCAAGAGAACATAGTAGAGTGCGTGCCTGAACCTCCAATATGTCGTTTGTATCTCTTTTTGGCGAGTGCCTCAGACCATAATGCTTCGCAAGAATTGCGGCCCCTCGACAACTATTTTCCACTTCCATTATTTGACAGCCGTGGTGGTCAATTCCGAATTCGACCATATATATCACGCTTGGCGCAGTCCTCAAAGCGATGGCCTCCTAACTGTGACTAACTAATGGCCTCCTAACTAACTTGTGAGGAAATCCGTTACGGATACCCGCCAGATATGGGCCGTCCGTTTACTCCTCCTCCACAGGGACTACAATCTTCCGTGAACCCTGGCGGATTCGCTATTAACATGACACGTAGTGGTGGACGCGAGGGTTGACAAATATATACTGATAAACATATATAGCAATAATAAATATATACTGATATGACATACATATATATATATATATAAAAAAAACATAACATTTTGTCCATAAACAGATAAGGACAGAAACAGAACTAATGCTCTAAATTTAATATTTTAGTAATATTCTTGGGCAAACATCCAATGGTTACACAAAAACATTTAGAGACGGTGAATAGTATCGTATGTGGCGCAGCTCCTTGCGGGAAATCTGATGCGGCTGCTGTACTTAAAAAGAATGTAAGTATATTTGTATTTGGACTCGCTAATCAGAATTAAGTATTATTGTATATTTAAGTTTATTTTATCGCTTATATGGGCGAGAGTCAAGCCAAATTTGGCTTTAGACCGCAAAGAAGACGAATTGTCAATTTGTGTTTTTATGTGTTAATAAAACACATAAAAGTGTGTGTATATTTATTTTGTTGATTAATGAATTGTCATAAACAATATAGGTTTTTGCCATCTTTTCCATATGGATAAGCCTATATATTTGGCCTATATAGGCTTATATATTTGGCCTATATAGGCCAAATTTTCATAAAGAGGGTGAGAAGGTGGAGGGTTTCAAAATTTCCTTCAAGTATTAATATATATTGTTTGTTTGTTTTTTTAATATATTTAATGTCCCGATGACGCATAAACACAACGTGTATGGCACATTAGAAGTAGTTATTTAAAAAACCACATAACAAAAAAGGATCAAGGCAATTTTATCAAATGTACTTAATATCAATAAAAAAGATACAACAAAAATATTCAGATATAAAATACACGAGAGGTCTCCTTATCAAACTTATTATGAACGTAACGATGTATGATAAGATATAATGATTATATGTTATTGACCCGCAACTGTGGCAAAGTCCAATGAAGTATGTCAAATCAGATTAGAATGTACATAATATATATTTTCGATTATTTTTTTATGATAGTTAAAATTTATATACAAAAGAAAGGAAGCTTAATATTTTTAAATGAATTAAACAAATATTGGGTAATATTTGTTTGATATACACTTTTGTATCAAGTTACACAAACGTTGCCAAGGGTAACGCGTATTTTACGCGACAATAGGGTTAGTAGTAAATAACCCATTGTTTCGTTTATTATTATGTTCGAGACAAGAATGTCTTACGTAATCCTTGTACAAACAGGTACAAAGGTTTTACTTCGCGTTTTAATATAATGATTTTGTAAGACGTTTCTTGCAAATTATCAAATATAATTTCTGCTTTTATCGTGCAATGGTGCATTGTGACTGTATACGCGTAAGTCGGGGTTATGGTTTCATTTCCCAGATCTGAAAAAAACAGTTTGCCACGCTGTGATCCGCTTTGACACTATGGTAGCACTATTAAATGCAGAAAATAGTAATTTAAAAAAGTGTTAATCACACACTTAGGAAATTGAAAACACATTTTTACAAAATGTATAAAAATTTTAACGCAGCGTTATCCGAACCCGCGCCTCTTGAATACAACTTAAGTTGTAAAAGCGTGTAAGAATTACGACGCAGCTGGATGTAGAAGTTCGAATCCCGCTGCGTTCAGATTTTTATACGCTTTATAAAAATAAAAGTAATTAAAAAAATATTCCCTTTTTTGTATTCCTTACTCCACTGTGCCTTTATCAAAAGGATTATTTAAAATGAAGACTATTACTAACCAAATTAAATGAAAATGACATTAATTCGAGTCCCTTTTCTTTATTGATCTTGATGCCATCGTGGCGCAGCGGAGTTTGACTGTTAATGCAATTGGTTCGAGTCTGATCCCCTCTTGACACACAGAGCGAGGATTTCATCGCTCTTTAAAGACATCGCGAGGCGTTGAGATGTCTTCAATTCGGGCAGAAAGCGGAGACCAGTGTGTCCGTACACTATATTAAAAATAATATTTATTCTATTTTTTCCAGAAAAATATACTATTTCGCCAAGGCTACGGCCTAACGGAGACCAACGGTGGCATTTCTGTTGCCAACAACGATGATAACAACCACTCCGCGGTCGGACACGTGTTTGCTGGTGGGGAGGTTAAAATCTCAGATATTAACACTTTAGAGCCTTTGGGGCCTGGACAGGTGAGTTTTTTTTGAAAATAAGTTAGACGAAGCGCAGTGTTAATTTTCGCCGCTCAATTCACAAATGTTTCGGAATGTGATGAGGATGAGGGTGTAGATTCGAATTTGAAAAGAGAAAATGTTTGTATTTTATGTACATATATTGTATGTAAGAAATACAATAGAAAATTAAAAGGTAAATTTATGAGAATATGTTTAAGAATAATTTTACATATACTTAGGTAGAAAATTTACGGAATAACTATATACCGAATGCTATTCTTATTTAACATTTGCCGAACCGGATATTCGGCCGAATTATTCAGTTTACCATTTTATTCTTTTGCAGCGACATTTAATTCTAGTGTGTTCATTAAAAAGTTAAAATGTTAATTTGGACTAAATATTGTTTGAAGTAAAATAAAGGTATAAAGGTTTACTTGTTTATAGTTTAAGAAATAAATATATTGATTTGTGGCTTAAAATAATTATTTTGAATTTTTAAAATAAATGTTGACTATACTAAATATAGATTAAAAATAAATGTGGACATGAGGTTTAAAAAAAAATGTTTATTTGAAAGTTAATTGTTTTATTCAACACACTCTTCATAGAATTTCTTTGGCTTATAACATACAATCTTACGTAAGACGTTTTGTCTCTCATTCCTATACTGAGTCGTGTAGCTAAAAAATAGTAATACTAGAATCGAATATATTCAGCGCCAAAACCCCAAATGCTTAATACGCCGAATACCAAACGAATAATCGGCACATCTCTTAACAAGAATATTAAACACGAACACCCAAGTTGTTGTAGTTATTATAATATTTTTTATTCAGCCTCATGCGCTTTCTGGTCATCAGGGTAGTCAGGGAGAACCTAGTGCCAAGATACTCCGTTCTCCAATTCTTTTTAAGACATTGCGTGTTGAGTGAAAAGAATTAATTTGCGAAAGGTCAATTAAAAAAATTACAAGTTTTCAGTGATTAAATGACACATAATACGTACATAATAATAATTTTAACCTTCAAGTAATAATTGCACTTTTAAAACTGATTGTGATTTTATCATATTATTTTATAACTTGTTTTAAATGACGAATGAGTTAATTACATAAATTGTTTTTATATTATTAAAGTGTTAGTCACACAGTCAGAGATGTATAAAAAGGTTTTCTTTTACATTTCATAAGTGAGTGAATAATATATTTAATAAATAGCATTCTCTCTTGCCTAACGATTGTTTATAGGAGTAATCTTCGGGTAGCAAATATTTGTAAAAATCTCTCTACATGGATGCAAACAATAAAAATAAGTTATTAGAAGTGTATAAGAATTTCGACGTAGCTGAATATAGAACACATGTCTTAGCGGTCCACAGCGCTTGCACAGTTCCCAAAAGGCGCAGATTATAGTCCGGCCGGCGGCTTTAATTTTTAAATTTTTAAAGCAAAAGATTTTCTAAATATGTAATTTAGCAATAAATCTTAAGCTAACTTTTATATAATTCAATGATAAAGTGCAATAAATCTCAGTAACAATAGTGTTATTTTTATAATAAAATTGTTAATATTTTTAAATTAAAGTTAAGTTAATAAATTATACATAGCGCAAGAAAACTAGTGTCAGGACACGCCATTGTTCCTAATCACAATTTTTTCCCCCAAATTCGAGATATGTATTATGTGTAGAATGGCAGAAATCAACGCCGCACTTTTCCTTACAAGAGCAAAGGGGAAAACAATGCAAATATAATCTTTCCCCCTAACGAAAATCGAACCCACAACCATCGCGGTTACATACAACCAGAACTGTTTCACTGATAGTCTCTTTGGTCCACTTGAATAAAATAATTAAATGATTATATTTAATTTACAGGAAGGTGAAATTTGGTACAGAGGCGCAAATCTAATGAACGGTTATTACAAAAACGATGAAGCTACAAAAGAAGTTATGACTCAAGATGGATGGTATCGAACTGGTGACATTGGGATGTACGATGAAAATAAATATTTATATGTCACTGATAGATTGAAGGAGTTGATAAAGGTATGATTTTTTTAAAATATTTGTTATAACTTTACTGGTTTATATAAAACTATTTTAACCTGATTAATGGCGTATAATATTGGTATTCGAAAATACATTTTAGAACCCGACATTTCGAACACTTTAAAATTATACGCGATTAATCCGGTTAAAACAGTTTCATTTAAAAATGTGTAATAATCGTGAAAATCAAAGAACTTCACGTTTATCTAGTATCCTTAGTCTTGCTATAAATATTGTTACAAAGAAAAACATTTTTTTTAAATTTTAAGTAACATTTATTACTATTGAAGTATTAGTTATAATACATTAATATAAATATATATATAAAGCTTATTCGAAGTGGTCTCCATTGGCTGCAATACATTTAAACGTTGAAGCCGTGAACGTGAAGTTATTCAATAGCAGCATGCACTCTTTCTATGGGAAAATTCTTCTTTGCCAATCGTATGGATTTTTTTCGGGGTTCCAAATTATCATGGCCTTGAGGTCAAGCCTTACTCTCTAAAACTGTCCATATATCATTATCCAGTGCAAGATTAAGGGCAAGACTAGATGAAGGCCGATCTTCAGCTCTGATGAAGTCTGGAAGGTCCGTTTCTAACCAAGATAGGTTTAATTACTTTCTCTAGAATAGTATTATGATAAACTTGTGCTGATGTTTTAATATTTTTTTCCAAAAATATGGCTCTCAGTTACTCTTTCATAGCTAACACTCCACCAAAACCTCACTGAAGTCGGATAAAGCCCACTTTGTACTCTGTTGAGTTATTGGCAAGCTTCTTTAGAGCTTTCAGCATAAATACGGTCATTTAGTTTGTTAAAATATTGCTCAAATTGCAAAAAAATTCTGTGACCTCCTAAGTACCGCTTAAGTAATTGTTTTGATTTTCCCACCCGATTCTTTTGAAAAGTATCAGTTAAAAAATGACTAGTGCGTCTCTTATAAGCTATCCAAGGCCTAAGTCATCTTTTAAAATATTCGACATTCTAGGTGCTCTCTTCATCTCCCGAGATAAAATTTATTTCTTTTGAACAGGATTTCTTCGAAGCTTTTCTCTTACTCCTTTGATCGCCTTTTTCGTACGAACACTACGTGGACGGCTAGATCATTTCTGTCACAAACAGAGGAGGCTTCATTGTACCTATCAATTTGACTAATACCAAGTGTATCGAGGATTTTAAAAATTGTATTAGGCACCATACTTGACTTTATATAATGCATTAAGTATTACCTATTTTAATATCACAGAATGTTTTACATTATATTGGTGCGAAAATAAGAAAAACAATGAACAATCATATAAAAATTTCAGACTCTAAATTCAAAAGTAATATTTTGTTTATTTTTAATTATAACAGTATTTGTGGCCAGGCTTAATATAACGATGTTTAAATAGAACCTAGTGTTGAGATATTCCGTTTTCCATTGTCTGTCAGACTTTAAAGATATCACGTATTGAGTGGAGACACTTAACTCCGCGCATGGTTTCGGAATCGAACCCACAGCCGTCGCGTTTACGGTTATATATTACCCTACTGCACCACGTAAACGTTTTCTGACATTAGATGATTGGATTTGCGTATTTTAATAAAGTTTAAATTTTAAACGACTTTTTTTTTATTTTTTTAATTTGTATAATGGCTATTAATTATAATTTAATATTATCAAGATTTAACATGACGTAAAGTTTAAATGCTATTCTTAAAGTGTTACTTACACACGTAGGATAAGAGAAATATTTTTAGCAAACGCTTACACTTTATATGTTTTATAAAAATTGTTTTTTATATCCAAAGTGTCAAAAAAACACTTTCACAATATTGATAAATAGCATTCTCACATGCCAAACTATTTTTCTTAGAAATAAACTTTGATCTCTCTCTAAAGAGATGCTAACAACAAAAATAAGTTGTAATAGGCGTATAAGAATTTCGACGTAACTGGATGTAGAACGCATGGCTTAGTTTACATTTTTTATACGTTTTCCACTACTCTACTATACTATATAATAATGGCTCAAAAATGTGAAAATTGCAGGTAAAAGGTTTTCAAGTGCCACCAGCGGAACTAGAAATGGTTATCCGTTCACACGACAAAGTGTTGGACTGTGCTGTATTAGGTGTCCCCGATTCAATATCCGGGGAAGTACCGAAAGCTTTCATAGTTTCTCGACCCGGGGAAGAACTTAACGACAAGGAAATAGTGGAGTTTGTGAATAATCAAGTCGCGCCGTTCAAGAGGATCAGAGAAGTGCAGTTTGTGGACGCTATTCCTAAAAGCCAAGCGGGCAAAACATTGAGACGCGAATTGAGAGCTAAGTATTGTTGACTGGTTTTATTGTTTTTTATTTGAATATGGTTGATGCAGGTGATATTATGACGTAATTTTAGACATTGGCATTCATATATATTTATTATATTGTGTAAAAAAGTATGCAGATTCAATTTAATTTTTGTGTACATTATTATTATTTAATTCATCTCGTACTAAAACAACATTTAGTTTAAATAATCCATTTCTAATTTTGAATGTGAATCTAAATTGAATTCACAATACAATTTTTAGAAAACCTGTAATCATTAGAACGAAGCGGGATTTGGAAACCGTCCAAAAGATGTTGTCCCACTGCGCCAAAACAGCCTATATCTTTAATAAAAAATCATTTGAATTTTCTGTCTATTATAACAAAAATGAACAGTCTAAATTATTGAGCACATGGCTTAGCGGTTAGAGCGCTTGCTCGGTTTCCAAGGGAAGCGGGAACGAAAATTTTTATGAACGTATAAAAATGTTTTTAGTTTAAATTACACATACAAAGAACACACTTTTTCAAATTTCAACTTAAAACATTAAACTAACCACTTTTTATTTTTATTTTGCTATGTATCACCTTCATCAAAGCATCTGTTCTATTACTCGTAGCTTAGAGTTAAGTTTTCAAATAAAACCAATATATTCTTATGTTACCTTTTTGTATCTAACGAATTCCAAATCTCGAGTCAATTATTAAAAAGCTATATTTGTTGCATTGTTAACTATATAATAATTTTATTCTTTTTAATGAATGAATATGTTTGTTAATTTTATACTTAAAGGCAAAGATAAATGGACATTTTATTAAATATTATTATTTGTTAAAAATAAATGTTTGTAATTTTTTAATTTGGAAGCGTTTATAATTACATTTTTTATTGTTTTTTTGTGTAACGATACTGATGATGAATTGATTTATTGAGATGTAAAATTTAAAGTCTATATTTAAATAATTACTATTTTGTATATATATTAAACAATTCAATATGCACTATTTTACAATTTGACAAAGACATTTTGTTTATTGTTTCTTTGTCATATATATGTCGTGGTCATATCGAAGAATTGAAGATTTCACGATTCAGATTCATGAAATAACCAACTGAATTTGACCATATCGTGCAGTCGTCAACTTTTAACGAACTCGTTCGTCGTCGATGTTTGGCCATATCGTAGAATAAAGTGTCTTTAAAATATATTTTATATGACGACAATGTTTTAAGCTTAAAACACTATCTAACTCTAGAGAATCAGTTAAATAAAAAAAGTTAGTATATATAAAATAGTATTTTATATAATTATAATAATTTTTAATAACTATTATATTTCTGAGTCACAATTTGTTTTATTTATAATGTATGTAAATACAATTATTTAAAATGATCTAAAATGTTTTTTTATATGCGAAGTGCAATTTTTTTTAATATTTTCAGTACTTAAATGTAACTTTAAAGTTATTTAACTTTTAAATCAACACTTTTTTTATATATCACAGTGTTTATTTTTGCAAAAATAATGCATTGCAATATTGGTATTCGAAAATACAGTAGACAAGTGTGTCTACCTGTGACCACGGACTACTGTAAAGTGTTCGGAACGTCGGGTTCTAAAACGAATTTTCGAATACCGATAAAATAGTTTCATTTCAAAATACATTTAGTTGTTTTGTAATAAAATTAAAACCTTTCATATTTCAAATTGCCGTACATGTCTGCAATTTGCAATAACTAATACATTTTTACAATTCTGCACGCGTAAGCATTTAATAACTCTTTGTGGACCAATTTTGTATTCCCTTTTTGTATTGATTTGTAAAATAAACATAACAATAAGTTTTGTGTGTTTTTTTTATATAAAGTTTTTTTTTAATTGTTATATTATTATGTTTTTCTGTATAAAGTATATGAATTTATTTGCTTTTGCTTTCTTTGTTGCCCTTTATTTTATATAAATTATTATTAAAACATATTGTATTTTACGTAGTGAGACTCGAAAGTAGTGGAAGGTGTTCAAGTGGTGCGGGTTCGAGTACTGCTACGTTCAAATATTTATAGTTTTTCTAAAAATAGTTTTTCTGTCCACGTGCCATACAATCTTAAATGCCGGCAACACCCCTGTAGTGTAACTGGTGGTGCCTGGGTCGTGGTCGTGGTCGTGGTCAGCGGGGTTCTCTCACCATCAGCTGAGCCGAACACTCGTTTGCCTTTTCTTACAATAAAAAAAAAATACTGAGTATGTGAATGAGAATTTTGAAATTTTGAATACTTTACCTGTAAGAAATCACTTCTAGTGGCAAGGCCGCCAGTGCGCATATATTTTACGCATTACGCATATTATTTTCCATGTATTCATTTGGACATCATCTGTAAGCTTTTATGTGCAATAAAGTATAATGTTAATGTAATTGTTTAAAAAAAAATAATTTTTTTTTAGGAAAATTTTAATTACATTTTTTGTATATTAATTAAAATATAATTTCACCCATTGGCAACATTTTAAATAGCCTAATTGTTCCCTTTATCATTTGTACTCGAGCATTAGAACGCGACACATGTTCATTTCAAATTAATTAGACATTACAAGGATAGGGATCATTAAAATTGTAAGTTAATTCATTGAGATTGTCGTCGTATTGTATCGTAGTATGGTAATATATCTAATTATACTCTTACTAGATTAATTTAACATACCATACAACAAAGTAACTGAAACATATGGGTCAAAAGTTTTATTATAATTTATATATACTTGAAATATTAATTTATGCAAATAAATGCGAAAATGCATTAAATACAACATGTCAATATACTAATACCTACGTGAGAACTATGTCAGTTTATTTGAATGGATGATAAATTATTATTGTTTCTGCATGCCGTTAAGTGAGATATGGTTTCCTAACAAAAACTATTTTTATTTCTCATTTTGTTATTTTTTTTATATGTTTATTTAACTGTAAAGATGTCCCTCGAGTGGGGATCGAACGACAATCAACTACAACTAGACTGCCCCACTGCGTTGCGTGCGATAACCTGATTTTTATAAGAATATAGAAAATAAAATTAATAATAATAGCATTATTTATTTTTTATGTTCAACTCATATTGTAAGCTGAGATAGTAACAAGCAACATGTCAGATTTAGGCGGATAATTTACATTGCACCGCGTCAGGCATATAACAAATAAGAAACAAATAAGAAATCTGTACAATAGCAATAGTTAAAATAAAATAAAAATATTTTGAAAATGACATATTTATAAAACGTATAGACAACGTATATTTTTAAATATATCTTATTTAAAAAATGTTAACAAAATATATATTAAATAATCTATCTTGCCAGACGATTGTTCGTAGAATAAGTCCGTGCCAGGTACGCTTGTAACAATATAAAAAAAAACTGCTTTGCAATGCCATAAAAACTTTTGAAGAGGAAAGAATGACGCCAATGTATGATAAATTAAAAATAAGAATGTCAATAAGGAGAGTTGTCGAAATGCGCATAGTTAATCAAATGTCATCTTTGTTCGAAAACGCGATTAAGATTGCGCAGACGTCGATACAAGCAGTACTAGTTTCATTGTTGAAATGAAATTTTCAATATGACACGTTGTGCTAAAATATATTTTGTTTTGATTTCGAATAAGATATGAAAGCTAGCTTTTGACCTTACAACTGAATATAATCTCAAGCGGCCTTTTACTTGGCTCTTGAATGTTATGGCTGATGGTTATTAATTCCATTTGTTTATGAAAAGAAGTCCTTCAGTATTCTATGTCTATTTACTGTCAGCTTAAAATACTAGATTTCCTAGAGCAAACGAAATTATCGGCCTTCGAATAAAAATTGTCACATTACTCAGTCTTGTTTATTACCTTAATATGTTAATATATTTATTTATGTTAAAAGTTTTAAATCATCTTTTTTAACATAAATTATTATTTATTTACATTTAAATTTATTAAATTATTCATTATTATGAAAAACTATATGTTAATAATTGAACTTTATTCATAATAAATATTATAAATGTGAATGTAACTTTGTCTGTTTGTCTGTGACGGCATCCCGGCCAAATCACTGAACGGATTGTGATGAAGTTTTATATAGAAATTTTTGGGGTCTTGGGATGAACATAGACCACGTTTGTGGCCCATTTTTTAGTTATTCCAGGAATTTATATGTTTTACGAAAATGCCGCGGGAAATACGAAATACGAAATAGCGGGCGAAGCCGCGTAAACAAGGAGAATCGAGATAGCACGAGTACAATTTTTTAAAATAAGGATAGGTATACATTAAATCACGTCAAAACTTCTCTAGATATTTGTATGTATGGTATAAAGGCAAATCTAGCAAATAATATTATATTTGTACCACTATGGCTCTTTTATAAATAAGAGATTAAAATATCTTATATACTATAAACTTATACAAAAATATTGTGATAAGCAGGTACTAATCGTACCGGGTTTATTGCCTCTTATTCGTACTTTACAGAAACTTTGATGTTACATCCGTAAAGATAAAAATTTCTTTTATAAAAGGCTGTAAGAAAGAGAGAGAATCTGTTCACAAATCACTTGGTTTGCCATTTGTCACTATTCTAGAGAGTTCTACGTGATATTGGCAAAGTAAATTGTGCTCAACTGGCACGCCTGAAAGCCATAAAATAAAGAACGACAACAACAATTTTAGACACAAAGCGAGTTTGTTGGAGGCATTCTACGCCGTACATTGTGTAATAACTTCTTAGAAATAAAAAAAAATATTTAAAATATTCTTCTCAACGAACATCGAGCCATTCGAACTATTATAGTCTCATAAATCTCTATCTTATATTTGTAGAAATATTTAAATTGAAATACGAAAATTAGAAAAATTCAATCGACACTCTCCATAGTCTGGAGTACGGGAGTACAGAATGTATGGTATTGCTTACGATTGCATACCTAATACCTATGTAATAGGGGTTTTTAATCCAAATTCATTGTTTTATACCACAAATTAAATTTTTTGAACTTCACATTCATTGAATTAAAATTTTCTTATCAAAAGCATGAATATAAAGCTCGTTTCCTTTATCATTTCTAACATTCCGAAAATAAATCGTAACAACTTCATGGCTATCGATTTGGAAATGCGTTTATAAATCGATTTTATACATCTTCTTTTCCGATCCGATGATTTATTAAAATTAATAACATAATAATTATTTGTATGGTGGCAAATATTATGAATTATTAGAAACAACATTATTTTTTGTACTCGATAGAAACATATCTATTAATTCTTATATAAAATAAATATAACGATTCGATAACTTTAATCTATCATATTATATTTATTCAGGTTACTAAGGTCGTCCGTAAGTAGGCACCTATTATTATTTTCTTATAATCAACATGATATTGGCGAAGTATATTACTTATGAATTAAACGCCTTTGTAATTTATATTTTTTTAATAACTTATCATGCTGTGAATATGTTACTGGAATTATTAAAAATTATAATAATAATAAAACTCTTTATTGCTCATTGCTTTATTCCCAGTGATAATCTTTGACTCAAAAATCAAAGATTATCACTGGGAGTGATCTCTCACAGGCATTCTTTTATTGAAATTAAACAAATAAAAATATACCTTAATTGGCGGAAAACAGTGCAATGCACTAAATTAAGTGATTTTTTAAAAAAAATCCTGGAAATCATAAGATGTTAATGGTAAAAACTCGAACTATTGTTTGGTAATTATTCGTTTAGAACTTATACCTCGGTAAGGCTAAGATTTTACTTCTAAGAGACATCGACAGGTAAATGTCGATTAGATTTGGTAAGGTCAAAAAGCACATATTTAGAAAACGTATAAAAATTTGAACGCAACTGCAGCAGGGATTCGAACCCGTGCCTCTTGGAAATCGTTCCAAGCGCTTCGTTCCATGTCAAAAAGAGGTTACAATAGTTTTTGACTTCTAACATTTAAGGTGGTAAATCTGAATTTTTACTAGAAAAATATATAGATTTTCCGTAATACTGACTTTAACAGTAACTTATATAATATATAGTAAATAATAAATATTCATAATTTTTGTTTTATTGTTAAACTAAGTACATACTTTTTTACCAATCTATCTTATTCGTTGGTTCTTTGTATAAAAGGACATTAGCGAAGCGATTTGTGCTCAATTGGCTTTAAAGAAATGTATAAGTATCACACACATTATAGAACTTAACTAAAGATAATAACTTAAGCTATGCGATTTAAGAAAGAAACAATTGAATGACATGTTTATTATGATTATATATAATTGTGGCCATAATAAGCACTGTGGACTTCAGGTATGACTGACTGCGCGCACAAATACTGCTGCGTTAAAATTTTTATACGTTTTCTAAATATATATTTTTATGGTGGCTTACCGGACGGTAAGGTAATGTATTGAGTATGTATATACATAAATGACTAATACCGATATTTATTATAGTTCTAAAGTTAATATATTTCTTAATTTATATTCTTAAGCAAATGTAAATGATAGGTAGGTGCCTATATAATGATTGCTACTGATATGCGTTTAAATACTAGTGCTATACTTCACGCTTCGATCCTAGCGGGGTAGTCCAACAGAACGGAGACCCAAGCGCTACCGTGTCCTTTCGCCTCCTCTACCTCTTCTGTTTACGCTTCGTTCCTAACGGGGTAGTCCGACACAACGGAGACCCAAGCGCTACTTTATCCTTTCCCTTCTTCTACCTATTCGTCAACAACCTCTTCATACTTGTCCTGTGGTGAATCCTCATTCTTTTTAAGCGACCTTCCTCCAGTACTGTGTTCTCGAAAGTCAACCGAAGTCTCCCCTGCCTTTCTTAATGTAGGTAAAAACTCAACAATTGATATAATTGTTGAATATAAAATTATCAAAATGTTGATTATATTTTGTTGTGTTAGGTATCTGTATCGGTAGTGAGTACTTAACATCGCCAACAAATGATTATTGTAATTTTTTGTAAGAGAAACTGTAAGCAGTTGACATTTGCGTATAAATTAAATTCAAAATAGAGGAAATATCTAGTCTAATCGTTCTATATAATATATATACAGATATACAATGTAGATTTTAATTTTTTTTTGTTAATAAACATATATTTTTGATATCACTTATTTTGTATGTAAACTTTCATATTAATTTTGCTTGTTTTGCATATATCGTTTTTTTTTTATATATACAACACATTATGACGTATTTATTTAAAACATTATAATCGTATTAAATCACGAAGTTCTTAAAAGGAAAAATAGCTTGTAAAGATAAATCGAGGTCTTCCGTATAACATGAGACATTCATAAAAATATAGACACGGAAAATATATTAATTAAACCAAAATAATACTAAATATTGTTATAAAATAAATATTATAATAAAGCCACAGTAGCTTAAGCTAAGTTTTATTTAGTTATGTATGCAAAATTATATAAATATATATATATATATATATATATATATATGATAAATGTTTTTTTTTCTAATAGTCTAATTAATTAATTCCATAGAACACACAATACCGCGTACTCGTACGTTCAGCCAGACACTGTTCCACTGCGCTAGAATAGCCTCTAGATTTGAGAACATCTTCTATAATGAAAACATATAAAAATTTAAATAAAAATATATTTATTTACACAAGTTTACAGATACAGATTCATATATATTTCTCAATTTACAGCTACAACATTGTTATTCGAACTATACGAGTATATAAATAAATATACGCGTGATTAACATTATTTAAATATTCGCAAGCTTATTTTGGATTTCCAAAAATTACGTATAATTAATGTACTTTGATAATACCGATTAAATCATATCAAACAAACCAACAGCTGGTTGATTAAGCGTTTACTAGATGCTTTTATCACCTAGCTACATAGTGGCTGCGCTCAGTGTTACCGCGGCACTCGGTCGGTCACTTTGCTAACTCGCAATGGCGCGAAAGTTACTAATACGTCAAATGCGCGAGATCAAATCTCTTAGGAAGTTCTCAACAAGTAGTTTCCCAAAGAGAAATGATGAATTCATAATTAAATCGCCGTTACCTGACGTTGTGATTCCTAATATGCGGCTTCTGGATCGTCTGTGGGTACACTTTCCACAATATCAGAATCATATTGCTATCGTAAGTGCTGACTAGTAATTGCTTTTAATATTAAAAACTAAATATTAATTAACTAAATATTAATTTTACATATTATTAGAATTATAAAGATAATAAAAATAAGTTAATTGCATCAGAAATGAAAATCATTACTTTTTTAAAAAATGACTTAATGTTCTAGTAACAAGTGACGTCACAAGTTATTAGTGTCGTCCCAATATATATCCATACTAATATTATAAATGCGAAAGTATGTCTGTTTGTCTATGACGTTGTCACGGCCAAACCGCTGAAACAATTGTGCTAAAACTTTACACAGAGATACTTGAGGTTTAGAGATTATTTGGGTTTTAGTTTTTCCAGGAATTTCATTGTTTTAGCATAAGGCTTTTTTAACCTTTATTATTAGCAGCTATTTGTTGATGAATGTTTTTTACATAGAATTTAATAAACAAGTGTTCCTATCTTAATTAATTTAATATAATAAACAGGATATATATAAATATATATATCTTTTTTCAGTCTGCCTCGTTTCTTATTTGTTGAGATCGTTGACGGCAAACAAGTATAATTATTTTTCCAGCTTCTCATGCTTTTTCCCGCTTAGCAGAGTAGTCAGAGAGTACCAAGTGTCAAGATACTCATTTCTGTACTTTCCCGAAATCGAGACATTGCGTGTTGAGTGGCGGAATTCAACGCTGCATGCAATGCACGCAAGCATGAAGCAATTATATTATATCAATTGACGTTCTAAGATTAATTAATAGATTTTAATACAAAATACTCATTTAAGAGTCATACTATTTTGTTTTTCATTATTTTAATTGTACCTGTTTACTAATTTGTTTGGTACTGCTTTCATTTGAAAGCGATTTATTGCGTAAATAATAATTTAAATGTGAATTATACATACATTTTGAACTTTGGCATGACAATGTTAGCAAATTGTATAATTACTATCAGTAGTATACTTTTTACATAAAATTACTATATATTTCTTTTATCTGCTTCAAGCTTTTTTCGGCATAGCAGGTTAGTCGGAGAGAACCCAGTGTTAAGACACTGCGTTCTACAGTTTCCGCCTGAAATAGAGACATTGCGTGTTCAGTATACTAAACAATATTCTCCCGTGTGGGAATTGAACCAACAACCAAACGTGTTCAGATGCTGTCCTGCTGCGCCACAATGGACCTTTACTTGTTTATACATATAAATTGTTATTGTAATTATTTTCTTTATGACAACATTACTATTTTACATATTCAAATAATTATATATGTAATTGATATTAATGATGTGTATGAAAAATTATCCAAGACAAGTAGTTAAGTATTAAATTATTCAATATATATATATATATACATTCGCACACTTAGGAAATTGAAAAAGTGTCAATTTCTTTAAGTGTGCGAATTCTCTCTTGTCAAACGATTGTTCGTAGAATAATCTTTGGGTAGCAGAAATTTATAAAAATCTCTCTACAGAGATGCTTACAACATAAATAAGTTGTAATAAGAATTTCAACGTAGCCGGATATATAGATAGAACGCATGGCTTATCGGTCAGAGCGCTTGGACGGTTTTCAAGAGGCACGAGTTCAAATCCTGCTGCGTTTAAATTTTTATATGTATTTTTCAATATTTGAACATAACTGTCAAATACAGCTTTTTCATATATGCTTAGTCAATCAATATAGAGATACATATAAACGTTTTCCATCACTTACTGAATGACTGACACACAAAGCACTGCCGCAACTACTAGGCGTAGAAAGCTGAAATTTGGTTTATTTATGTTTCTTGGGGAAGGTAGGGAAGCAATAAGACAGGAATTCTCGAAATTTGTATAGAAAGTCCTCTCTTTGAAGACGGTAAATGAGGAGATTTTACTTTTCACAGTCGCAAGTACCAAAAATAGATATGAAAATAGTACAGTACAAATCATAACGTCAATGCAAACAAAGTTCCGGGCAACAACTCGTTAAATATAAATTTAATTAAATGTTTTTGACTTATACATAATAATGGATTTAAATGCTGACACAACGATGCAAACTTGTATCTCCAACAAATCAAGGCCAAGGACGTAAGATGATATAAGCATAAAGGCAAATCGTTACATTCTTATTTCCGCCTCATTAGTGCCTCGACAAAACGGCTTCAAAGTAACCAAAATGTAACATATATTTTGCTTTATTATTTGCATTTGCAAAATTTTGTATATACAGTAGGGTTTACGGATATAATATATAGCGATAGGGTCGGGATGCATCTGTATAGTCGAGACGTTCCCGAAAAAAATGCCCTGATAAAATTTTTAAATAATATTAAGTCGAATGCCAAGTATATGTTGGGAACTTTACAAAGTAAGCATATATTTGAAGACATTCTATAAACGGGCTTTTTTATATTAATATTGAAATTAAAAAAAACTACAAATTTTATTGGTTAGATTAGTAGTTTAGGTCCTGACTAACAGTAATCCCAAATGAACTTTGCATGATATAATTTAAATACATTTTCTCTAGATATTATAAAATTATAACAAAAGAATATTTAACAATTACAATTATATAAGTTTAAAAAATAAAGTTATTTTATATTTATAAAATATGTCATGGTTATACACCCATAATACTAAAATAGAACAAAAAATACCTATTTTAATGTGACAGCGTCCGACTGTAAGCGTGATTGGTTGTGGATTCAATTCCCATACGGTTTAACTTCAATCATTAACATCCTTCCTTTAGCAAGATAAACTGGCGCTCAGTTCGGCGACTCAACACGAAATGTCTCGAGCGGATAGTGGAGGTTCTCTCTACCCACATTGATATACGTGAAAAAGCGTGAAGTGAAAAAAAAACATTTATACACGATTATTACTGATAGAGTTCCAGCATTTCACGATGAATTGCACATGACTCATTAAACAAACAAAAATACGCGTTGGTTTTTTGTAATCTTGGTCGTCCCGGCAAAGACATTATGTTTATACTACGAATATTTTGTATTGTTATTGGATCCTGACACTGGCACTAGTTTTAAATTTCATAAGTCAATCAATTTTAAATCGAACCTACGACCTTTGTATTAACAATGAAAGTCGCTAACCACAATAGTCATCTAGTAAATGGTAAAATTTCGTAAACTCCCCAAGGAACCTAGTGCCTAATGTCAAATTTCAGCTTTCAGCCAGTAGTTTTGGGATGTGCGTTGTTTGTCAGTGATTCAGTACAGAGTAGTTTTATATATATTTTTTGCAGCTTCACGCTTTTTCCCGCAAAGCAGGTTAGAGAGTCCTGAAAGACACTCCTTTCTGTGCTTCCCGACCCAATTGGACACATTCTTTTGAGTGGCGGAACCCAACGCCGCGCTGTCTTACACCAGAGCGAAGGAATGAAAATAATATAAGTATAATTCCTCCGAGCCGGCAGTCAGATGCTGTACTGCGCCACGACGGCCTCAAGTATAATAGAGTTAAGGATAAAAATGAAAAAATATATCGAAAATACGGACCAAGTGTATGTCGTGTCGTAGTATATATAGAAAAATACACTATACTATAAGACCAGTTAGTAATAAGCCTCTATATATTTGCAAAACGTGTTTAGCCTACCAGTCCATACCTTATCTAGTCAACAATCTTTGAACACAGGGCAAAGTCCTAAGTGAAAGTTTGTTTGAGCTGAACGTCAAATAACAGATAACTGATATTAACATACCCATACAAATGAACGCTGAAATTATTAACCTTTTCAGTAATTAGCTTTTAAAGAAGCTCTACTTCAGTTATTTTTGATTTTCGTAAAAAACTAACGCATTAATATATAAGTACAATGTGTGTGTTGCTAGGTTAAGCGCGATAATTAATAGTTGAAATTCTACTAGAAAAGTTATCGTTAAAGGTATGTTTCTAAAATGCGAGACATGGAGATAGGACTGCTATGACACTGGACAAAGAGAACTTTGCAAACGCGAATGACGCGTCAATGTAAAAAAGCAGTCAACAATCAATTTTGTAGCATTTACTTCAATTAAATAAAAAACGCATTTACTAGGCACTTATATGGAACGTTATAATTTTAACATATTCTACATTTAGTTTTTGTAATAAGGAAGCTTGAAGTAAACACTTAAAAAATAAAAGCGATTTTTATGTTACTACAAACTCAAAGATAAAAAGCAATTTGCGTTAATTTACAAAAGAAAAACATATTCATACTAATATATGTATATGCGATATATTTCTTTGTAACATATCTATTTGTTATCTTTCTAGCTAAGCAAAGCCAGTGAAGGAAATTCCAAAACAAAATTATATATATATATATATATGAAATTGATTTAATAAGTTTTATCTCCACTTATAGCAGTTGGAAAATGTTCAACTGGGAATGTTTTTATAAAAAATATTTTGGTGTATAAGGATTAATTACACTGATCACTTGACTTCCATACCCCAATAGGCAATGTTTATGAAACTAAAAACAGGAATATTGCAACACTGGTTTTCTCTCCCTAATATGTTATCTGTTTCGAAGCGTTTTTACAACTCGTAAGTTTTAAAGATAAAAAATGAGTAATAACATAATTAAAGAACATATATTTTCATAAACTTCTTTTTTTATTTAAATATTAACGCTCACTGACATTTTACGTATGAATATTTTAAATTTCTTTTAAGAACGTTACTAGGTATACATTTTAAAAACAACTAACCTAGACTAAAAATTAACAAATAAGCCTTTTACGCTTTTTTTCAATACAATCCGTTTTCTACTTTTCGCCCGGATTCAAGGCATATTGAGCGACGCAACTCTACTAATCGCGTTTGCAATTAGACTTTGTCCTACTCATTGTGGTTGAAATTATTTGTTATAAAAAGTAAATTATTATATAAAACTATGGAATTAGATTTAATTAGCAATCAAACAATATTTTTGCAATATAATGTTGTAAACAATTGTTATCATACTTCAAAGGTTGTGATAACTTTTAATGATATTCACACTGAGCGCTATTGACTGCTGATCATCTATTCTGATAAGAATCTGATAATAACGAAAGCTGTCACTTCGCGATTAATTTACAAATAAATTAATTACTTTAATATCGACCGTTGGTCACATTTTCTGTATTTTAACATAACCCTTGGTCATAGTTTCTTGAAAATGCGCACACGTGTCCGGAGCGGACAAAGATACAATATTTTCATAGCATAGTCTTTAAGAGTACCACCAGGACAATGACAAAATATTTAATGTTTTTTTTTAGTTAAAAAAATATATATGGAAAGATATACATGTAATCAACCTGGTTGTCAGTCAGCCCGCTGATATTATAACCATTTTAAAAATACTCTGTAATATATACTTCGCTTCGCTTTGCTGGGGGTGTATATCGTTAGTATAGAACTATGGGAATTGAATCGTCTGAATTGCACTGTGACGACTTCCGCAAAGATTTTATATTTGTAGTAATCAATTTGCCCGTGTTTATTATTTCGTTACTTACCTTTGATTTTCTAAGAATAATATAAAGTATAGTAAATTAACATATTATCGTTATTGTGGCGCAGTGATACCGTGTTTGACTGGTAACGCGTTGGTTGTAGATTCGATTTCTACTTCGGGTAATCATTATAGTTAAATTATTTTCAGTTTTCCGTTTTGGTAAGGCAAAGCGCTGTGTTGAATTCCGCTACTCGATATAATTCTAAGTTTGGCGGAAAGTAGAGAACGGAGTGTACTGATAATAGGGTGTTTTCTCTCTCGGCTATGCGGATGCTGAAAAAATATTTTAAAAATGGAACATGTAATTATAGCTGTTAAAATAAATTAAAATTGATTAAGTCTGAAAAGCAATATGCCACAGGTTGAGTTAAATAAACAAATAGCTATAAAAGGAAATGAGTTTTAAGTGAAAGTTTACATGTTTTAAGGAAGTTAAAAATTTAAAAATAGTCGTTGAAATAGCCTTTAAGACAATTTAAAAAAAATTACTGAAGTAAACTTAAAAATAAATAATGAAATATATTTTGTTAACATTTTTTTATAAAGTGTTATTTCCACACTAAGGTAAATTGAAAAAGACATATTGAGAAAACGATTTCAAGAGGCGCGGGTTCAAATCCCGCTGCGTTCAAATTTTTATACGTTTTCTAAATATGTCTTTTTTTAAATAATGAAATGTTAAAATAAATTTTAAAAGTTAAATAATTTACAATTATTAGTTACATACCAAATATATTTTTAAATTATACTATGTCATTTTGTTATTGATAGAAATAAATACGATTTTGGTATATTTATTTTTATTACTTGTAAAGATAATTAAAATAAATGCCGTTTTTTTTCTAGCTTCACGCTTTTTCCCGCATAGCAGGTAAGGCAGAGAAAACCTAGCGTCAAAACACTCCGTTCTCCACTTTCCGCCTGAAATCGAGACATTATATATTGAGTGGCGCTTAAAATAAATTTAATTATTCCCCCAGTGAGAATCGAACCAACAACCATCGCGTATATAGTCAGACTACGCCACGATAGAATATTGTTAAAATTCATATACCTATTGTAAAAAATAAATTGATGCTATATATTATAATCATTTACAACTAAATTACCATTAGATTACGCTTAGGTATTTTATTCCCGGACAAAGTTCAATGAATTTTATAAAGATAAGATTAGTCTATCTTTACGAGGCGTTAAAATGATTTGTTATTTAAAAAAAAAAAGATTTCGTTATCATTTGCCTTTTACGCGCGCATTTTGTATGTGACCGTCACATAAGCAAACGTTTTGACCAATAAACATTACAATCGTTGACGCCTTCGAGGTGTTGCGACAGAAATGTATGAAATTCCTTATTTCGACTAGCAATTTCACTCTGTTTCTGGCATAGTCAGTGAGAACCTAGTATCACGAAAGTGTTCTTCGCTATTTGAAATTTTTATTAATTTCTATACACTTAGAATAGAAAATCATTTTTTAGAAAACGTACAAAAATTTTAACGCATCGAGATTCGAACCCGCGCCGCTTGGAAACCGTCCAAGCGCTCTGGCTCTGATTCTGATTATTCTAAATATGTCTTTATCAATTTCCTAAGTGTGCGAATAACACTTCAAAAAACGTTAAAAATATTTAATAAATATCATTCTCTCTTGCCAACCCATTGTTCGTAGAATAATCTTTGGGTAGCAGAAATATGTAAAAATCTACAGAGATGCTAACAATAAATATAAGTTGTAATAAGCGTATACAAGTTTCGACGTAGCGGCCAGAGCGCTTGAACGGTTTTCAAGAGGCGCGGGTTCAAATCCCGCTGCGTTCAAAATTATATAATTTTTACCAAATATGTGTTTCTGTGTAATTTTACTATAAGCTCACAAAAGTTATAAGCATCCTGAGTGAGCATCGACAGCATTTAATTCCTTTCATAATTTTTCTCTCCGACACAAATGTACTTTGCCTAATAATGTTTTCTTCAGTTCAGTTCTTTAATTATATCGCAACGAGCGTGCCGTTGTAGTTTGTATCTTGATTAAATTAAGTACTTGACACGACTAAAATCATTTATAATACGTAGTATATACGTATACCTTGTATTAAAAACCATTTACGACATAGAAAAAGTCATATTTAGAAAACGTATAGAAATTTAAACGCAGCGGGATTTGAACCCACGCCTCCAGAAAACCCCGTTCAAATTTTTATACGTTTCTAAATATATCTTTTTCAATTTCCTAAGTGTGCGATTAACACTTTAAAAAACATTTACGACATTTTAATATATTTTTTAAATTTACTGTTATCAATTTTACAATATTCTTTGGTTATAGGAATGTGCTGAAACAAAGAAACGGTATACCTACAATCAAGCAAGGAAATATATGTCCATCTTTGCTACATCGCTGAGAAAGAAATTAGGGTTGAACGAAAATGATATAGTTAGTGCACTCCTGCCCAATTGTCCAGAATTCGCTGTAGGTGCCCTCGGAACTATTCAGGCTGGATGCATTTTTAGTCCTGTCAACCCTATTTATAAGGAATGTAAGTATATTTAAAATATAAAAAAAATTGAATGAAAATTAGATTTTAATTCAGTAATTTGCAATATATTTCACACAATAGTATCAATATTATGAAACTGTACAATCTGCTCGTTTTAAGCTTTTTTTTACTTTAACTGTTCAGCAAAAGTTTAACAATGAACTTATTTTATTTTAATTTGCTATTTTTAAAGCTCAAAAGAACTCAACTTCCACTTATCACAAACATTTCCTCAGAGCAAATGATCGATGATGACCGAATGTAGACTTTACAGCATAAAATCTTGATAATTTAAGCATATTTTACTATTTATTATTTTAATCTAATTTAATATAATAAACCGTTAACAATTGATTTCAGTCGAAATAAGTCATCAAGTCACGTTAACAAGTCCCAAAGCTATTATAACAATACCTGAATGTTACGAAGCTGTTACAAAAGGTCTGAAATTGGCTAAAAGTGATGCAAAAGTCATAATTGTGGATAATCCAAATAAGCCAATACCTGATGGAGCAATACGATATACAGAATTAGCGGAGAATGGAGAAGCTGATCACAATTTATTAGATAAAATTCTTAAACGGGGCGATGACGTAGCTTTAATACCGTTCTCGAGTGGAACAACAGGATTGCCGAAAGGAGTAGATATAACGTATAACAATTTGCTTGCAGCAATTGAGATGATGGTTAGAGATGAAAATAAATTTCCCCAATTAACTAATGGTAATGCATGTTCTTCATTTTGACTATTTAAAGTTTTTCAGCTGTATGCTTTTTTCCACATAGTCAGAAATCGATCAGACATTGGTTTGTAAGTGGCGTAACTAATCGGCGAGCTTTGTCTCAGCTTTGTACAAGAGTAGAAAAATGAAAATAGATAAAATATAATCATTTCTCCGATTGGTAATCGAACCCACGACCAATCCCGTTTACAGTCAGACGCTGTCCCACTGGATTTGATTATTTAATGACAAGAAAATGTTAATTATATAGTAAATTTCTTGTTACATTGCAATGAAGTAATATACCAATATGCTCTTTTTTACCTTGCAAAATTAACAAAATAATAGAGAACCAATTTTATCCTTTTTAGGTGATTTCCAAGACGTCATACCATGTATATTACCGTTTTTCCATATATACGGAATCATTGTAACACTACTCGGCCACTTCGTGAACGGATGCAAGTTAATTTCAATGCCGAAATTTTCAACTACAACTTATTTTGATATATTGAAAAACCAAAACCCGTCTATATTGTACGTGGTACCGCCTATAGGTTTGTTATATTTTTTATTTATTGACTAGCGACCCTCTCGCGGCTTCGCCTGCGTAAGTTACACGACTAAACTATTTTGTTCACCCACCCACGTTCTTACTACAATAAAAAAAATATATAATTAAATGATTGTAATTCTTTTATTTATAAACTGATTGAAATGAAATAAACTCTTGATATTAAGGGATATATTGCAAATATAATAGGTACATCCCTTTAAGAGATTAGCGTACACAAACGTTCAGACAAACAGAGAAATGAATAAAAATAATTGTTTTAGGTCCTATTATACTGATAAAAAAATGCCTACAATTATATTTTTTTTCATATATCTTTCATGTACAGACAGCGATAATTTACATTTTGATTATATTTTTAGATTATTCTTTTTAAAAATAATCCTGACTACCTAAATACAGCGATATTAAATTGTATATTCATAGTATAATGATAAATGTTATTGATAAGACAAATAAAACCTTTTAGACTGTTTTAGGTACTTCTTATCTATGTAGTATAGTTACGTCTTAGAATTTTAGTCTAGTTTAGTAATAAAAAACTTTTTTTTAATAAGCTTCTGTTAACAAACGTACGGACTGTGTCCGTAGTAAAATCATACTTTACAAAAAATTGCTAAGTGCTCAATCATAAAGAGCTTTATATTGTCTATATAAATATTGTGTATTTATAACTTTTCAGCAATTCTTCTTGGAAAACACCCCGACGTTACCAAAGATTTCTTCAAAAACGTGCGTCATATTCCGTGTGGCGCTGCTCCTTTGTCTGCTTCTGATGTAATGGCGGTTTTGGAGAAAGGAAATGTAAGGGAATTGATTAATTTGCAATCTAAGTTTTTTATGCATAATCACTTAGAAACTGAATTTTGTATCAGAAATATGTGGTTATATAAAATCTTAATTTTACATTTTGTTTAAGTTTCTTTTTATTTTTATTTGCTTTTAATTGATATTTTATTTTATTTTATTTTACACTATTTTCAGGGGAAATTAGAATTTAACCAAGGCTTTGGGGCAACAGAAACTACATCACTGTGCACATCTACGTTCATAGGTACTAAAAATGTAGATTTTTCAGCTTGTGGAGTCCCGATGGCGAGTACAGAACTCATGTTCATAGACAGCGACGGTAAACCGGTCAAAATTGGTGAAGTAAGTTATGATAAAAAAAAACCCTTTGAAAAAAAAAAGTACTAGTCAGCTTAACGCTTCCACTTTCCGCCTGAATTCGAGACGCAGTAGTAGTCACCACAGGAGAGAAGTGAAAATAATTTAAATATAAACCATTCCCCCGAGTGGGAATCGAACCCACAATTATTGCGTATACAGTCAGACGCTATATCACTGCACCACGACGGACTATTAGTCACAATTACCAAAAAAGGCAAATGCCCCTACAATAGGTGGAAAGTGGAGAACAGTGTTCTTACACTAAGAAGGGAATAATCTAATGTTTTGAACTAATTCAGTCCGATATAGATGCAAATTAAAAGGTACACTATTATAGGTTTTGTACTTCAAATGCATATTTATACACATCAAATTCAATTTTTTTTTATATCTTTTATTTTCCAATTCATATTTTAATAGCTTCGTGAATAATCAGTGAAAGCCTAGTGTCAAGACACTCTATTCTTCACATTTTTATACGTTTTTACTATTTTTTACATATTTTCCAAAACTGTTTTTTTATCCAAAGTGTGTGGAATAACACTTTCAAATTTGTAAAAATGTATGTAGAAAATATTTTACTTTCTCCTTTCAGTCGGGAGAGCTTTGTATAAGATCGCTAACCGTAATGAAAGGATACCACAAGAATGAGGCGGCGACTAGAGACACCATGACTGACGATGGTTTTTTCAAGACTGGGGACTTAGGGCACTACGACCTGACGTATGGACTATTCGTAACTGATAGGATAAAGGAGCTCATTAAGGTAAGTTATTATTATTTTATTTGTAAAATATATTTTATATTTTTAAACTAGCATAACCGCGACTTCATCCACTTAGAATTAAAAAAAATAATAATCCATAATAATCCTTATTACATGAGCTATCTGCTAATGACTGTCCCTTTAAAACTGTTGCAGCCATTCCCGGAACATTAGCTGGAACAAACAGACACACAAAAATTGGATAAAAACCGTATTTTAGTATGTGCTGCGGTTATTTTAATGTTACATACGGACACTTCAATTTAATTTATTTGTTTAGATACATTTTAGTTAGCTTGGGACTGTTACCTAACAGTCTTTTATCTAGTTTTTCCAGTCGCGTCTTAAAGAAATATTTAATATTATTTACATTATTGTCTTACGCCCGATACAAATCTATAAACATAATAAAATGTAACTGACCTCTGTCTGTGGTATAACATGGAAAATATATATGGAAAATATTATTGGGGGCATTTATTAATTGGGTTCTATACCCAATACAATGATTTATTATTATAATTATTTCTGTTTGTCTATGTGTTTGCGCACGCTAATCTCAGAAACAGCTAAACCAACTTTAATGCACTTTTGACTATTATTTTATTTAAGTCGGTTAATAAATAAAAAAGTTACAAGTATTTCAATTACAAATTTAAGCAATGTTAGTGACTTCAGAAAATAATTAGTTATAGTCGTGTAGTTTACGCAGGCGAAGCCGCGAGCGGGTCGCTAGTATCTAATATAATATCTCTCTCATTATCTCTCTCATAATCAAGACCACAGCGTGGCATATTTTTTAAATACGCAATAGATATGAAATTGAAGTATGATAAAACTTATCAAATTACATAATGCTGAAAACTATTAGAGGCCAACGCGGGGCAATGGGTTCGATTCTCACTCGGGAATATGATTATATTTAAAATATTTTTATTTTTCTGATTTGGTATCGTAAGACAAAGGGCAGTGTTGAGTTCTACCGGTCAACACGCCTTGACTCGATTACGGGGGGAGAACGGAGAGTCTTGGCTACTTTCTGGTTCTCTTTGACCACCCCGCTATGAGGGAATGAAAATGAAAATGTGAAGCTGAAACTATTATTTATACTTTTGAATGTATACTTATAATATAATTGAAGACATATAGAGATGATGATGATTTTCAATGTAACCTTAAAAGTAATCTTAGTTTACGATTTCGTTAAAATATCTTTCTATCATTTTATTTTTCATTAAATTGGGAAAATATATTTTTTGTGACAAAATAACAAAATACATATGTATTATCCAATTCTGCTAATATTTTAACAATATTTAACAGATTAAATACTCCTTTAAAAAATTTATAAAAGCAAAATTTTCTTGAATTGATATTAGTAAAATATAGTTAACATAATAAATTTAACCCTTTAATAATTACTGGAATTGTAGACCTTTTTGGTATTTTAAATGAGCTATTGTTTATTGGTACGTTCTCCAGCCTTATTTTTTTATTCTTTGGGTTCCGCCACTCACCACGTAATGTCTCAGATTCGGACGCGAAATGTCAAACGGAGTGTTTTGACACTAGGTTCTCTCTGTCTACCCGTATAAGGTGGGCGTATACGTACGTATGACTGAATATTTTAATGAGGCGCATCGCGGGGCGGCGTTTAACTAATTACAACGGTTGTGGTTTCGATCTATACTCCCACGGAAATTATTTTGATGTTTCCCAATCTGGTAAGACAAAGCGCAAAGTTTAGTTTCACTGCGCACAAAAAATGAATGGAATGTCTTGAGTGTTTTAGATTTTATTTTGAAATAGGAAATTATATAATTTTTTTAATAGTTATATTAATCTAATAGATTTTTAAATTATCGATTTTCTCTAAATGTGATTAAACTCGATATGACGAATTGTACCTACAAATCGATAGAAAAATATTCTTTAGACTTTGCCTATCTTTATATAGTATAATAATACAATACTATAAAATACAATAAAAAAACTCGTCGTATTAAAACTTATATATTTTATTACTATATTATTCACATCAGTACGTACAAAATATAATAAAAATAATTACTGGCCAGATAATAAACATATACGACGATAATTTTAATATTTTATATATTTCATATTACTCGAATTTGAGTGGAAAGTCGAGAGCGAAGTGACTGGAGTTCTCTCTGTTTACTCTAGTATGCGGAAAAAAGCGTGAAGCTGAAAAAGTTACATATAAATGAATAATAAATACGATACATATTTATATATTAAATCCTTCCTTTCAGAAATACTGTTCTCAGCTGAAAGTCTCCTGTTTTACGAATGTAGGGTTCACAATAAAAATAGCGTGAAACATTATATATTTCATACAACCTTGTAATTACAAGCATGTAATTTACTAAACTTAAGTTAGTTTTATATTTTTATTTTTTACTTTTTTAACATATTATATGATTTTTCTATCTCTTCTCTTAACTTTTCTTTTTTTTTTTGGTATTTTTAACATCACAAACATCTATAATTTCATGCATACAGTGTTTACTTTAAATATGACTATGCACTTAATTAATAGTTTTAGGTTTATCATATTGTATTTTTCCTGTATTTTCATTGTGTCAGAATTATTAATAAAACTAATAACACCGCGAGTAACACCGCGCGTAGTGTGTAGTTAAACAGTGCTTGACTGCAACTATGAGTTTCTGTCGTACTTTGATGTATAGTAATTTTGATAATACTCATATATGATTAATAGATTTGGTTAGACCAAAGTACAGAATGAGTTATGTAAGAAAAGATAGTAAATCGATACAAAATATGACATATCATGTCATGACAGTCCCTGACACTAGGTTCTCTCTGACTGCCCTGCAAAGCCGGAAAAATAGTTACGCTAACGGAGAATACTATTATGTTCACCACTTTGGAGTCATTTATATTACCAGAGCGACGAAAAGGAAATAATTAAAATATAATCATTAACCCGAGTGAGGATGGAAGGCAAAAATTGTTAATCATCTACTAAAAATAATGAGTTCTAAATTATAATAACTTTTTTGTTAGTTCTAAGCCTAAAAAAATCAGCAATTTAACTTATTTTAAACCAGAAACGGTTATTTTTAAATTTAATAAACGAATATTAATTGCGATAATTTAAAAAGAATATCGATATCTGTATCTGTAACCATATCGATATCTGTAACCGGTTTTTGATATCGATATTAAAACTATGAAGTTTTAATATCGATATCAAAAACCGGTTCGAATGTGCAACCGGATTGATTGTGCAAACGTTACAGCCTGATAAAGAAAACGTCCATGCATAACACCTATCTTACAAAGAAAACTCGTTCTTAGTTTATACACGTTTTATCTAGATGAAAACTACGAGTGGGTTATATTAAATTAGGGACCCAGCCAGGCTTTGCTCGGATAAAACAGCTTATATTTTTCAAGTGAAGCCCGATACCCCCGCTTCACGTCGTATCTACTTTTTTATTTCCCTGATGGTCATTTTATTTTGCAATAACTCCTAAGATATTTAAGGAAATTGTTTATTGTAAATAGCAATTATAATAACTTGATTAATATAATGAATACTATATTAGGTACCCTTAAAAACAGACATATATCACCGCGCACTTTTTTGTACATCTATAAGAGTGCAAAATTCCCATCATATATCTCTGAAAACTCAGATAAATATTTTTGGGCATCTTGATCAAATATCGTAATATTTCAAACAGTTTAACGCAAAAACTTACTAATTATATACACCTAAACTTTCGTCAAGAATCAGTATCTATTGGTGAAAAATGCTCCGAAATTCGTAAAGTAGTTTTTGAACTTATTGCGAACAGAGAAACATGCGACGTGAGATTAAGACATATTTAGAAAAGGAATAAAATTTTTAATGCAGCGGGTTTTGAACCCGCGCCTCTTGAAAACCGTTCAAGCACTCTGACCGCCAAGCCATGCGTTCAAATTTTTATACGTTTTCTAAATATGTCTTTTTCAATTTCCTTAGTGTGCCAATTATACTTTAAAAAATGTTAGAAAAAGACGTGAGATTAGTTTTATCTATACATATAATAAAAATATAATTGATCGCTATCAGTACATGGAAGATATATGAAAAATAATATCATCAAGGGCATTTATCAATGTAAAACAACAGAAAATAATAATTTAAAATATTATTTTCTGTTTGTCTCTGCGTTTTTTCACGCTAATCTCAAAAACGGCTTAACCGGTTTAAATGTAGTTTTGACAATTGTATTATGTTTAATTGTACATTTAGTGTTTTTTTCATTTCAAACGGAAAAATAAATAAACAGATGTCTGTACTCCATAAAAATAAATAAAATTGGAAATTGTTATATTAAAATAACAGCTGTTTACTAAATTCATATGTATGTACATGGTACATATACCAAACCAACATCTTTTACAATTTTTGTCTGCCTGTCTGTATGTTAGTTCCGCCTAATTTCTGAAACGGCTGGTCTGATTTTGGCGGCACATTCACTGGCAGATAGGTAATATAATAAGGTGTCACTTACTTTAATTACACAATTCCACGCGGACGAACCCGCGGGCACAGCTAGTATAAATATAAAATTAATAGTACTAATTAATTAATAATAATAACTAAATTAATAATACTTAATAATACATACTAACATATTATAGGTAAAAGGAATGCAAGTGGCCCCAGCGGAATTGGAAAGCTTGCTTAGATCTCATCCTGCCGTCCAAGACGCGGCTGTTATAGGCGTCCCACACGTTTATAACGGAGAAGTGCCAAAAGCTTTTATTATTAAGAAGAATGGGCAAAACGCTTCTACAGAGGACATACAGAGTTTTGTTGCGGACAAAGTAGCGTCATTCAAGAAAATCGAAGAGGTTGTATTCGTTAACGACATTCCAAAGACGAATTCTGGCAAAATTTTAAGGAAGGAATTGAAAAAAATGTATGGATGATTATTAAAGTGGTTTAGAGTTTAATTTAATGTCAAAAGAGGTGATTGTTCTTTTTTACATTGTGTTAAGTTTATATTTTAATAAATAAATGTACAGTTCTTAATTGAATTTAAGTTGATTAATAAACACTGTTACTATTTTTAGTAATTTAAATATATATATATTTTTTAAAAGATTTATAAATTATATATTTTTTTTAACATTTTTAAAAGTGTTATCCCACACAAAGGAAATTGAAAAAGACATATTTAGAAAACGTATAAAGTTTGAACGCAGCGGGATCAGAACCCGCGCCTCTTGAAAACCGTTCAAGCGCTCTGACCGCAAGACCATGCATAGCCACGCATAAGCATAAGCCACGCATGGCTGGCATGGCGTTTTCTAAATAGATTTATAAATTATTTATATATGCCACAATGCAAGTATAGTAAAAAAAGTGCTATAAACTAAAGGCTAAAAGATAAGGTTGAAAGGTGATGCAATAATTGTGGATTTATACCACTCGGGGCAATGATTATATTTAAATTATTTCCAATTGCAAAGAACGCAGCAGCATGACACTACATTCTCTCTAGAACGTTCTCTCTACAAGAGTTCATAGTTCTAGACAGAGGCTTAGCGTTCATTGTTATAGGCAGAGGCCTAGCGTTCATTGTTCTAGGCAGAGGCCTAGCCTGATATACGGGATGAATTGTGAAGCTGAACTAAAGGCTTATGTGTATATGGGAAATACAAATATAAGAAACTAACGACCCACTCTCGGCTCCACCCGCGTAAACTATAGCAGTTTCGTATTTTCGGCGGCCTTTACGTAAAACAATGAAATTTTTGTAAAACCTAAAAATTTGGAGAAATAATAGGATATGACCATCATTCCAAGACCCGTAAGTATCTCTATATAAAATTTTATGACAGTCGGTTCAGCGGTTTAGCCGTGATGACGTCACATACAGACAAACAGACAAAGTTACTTCCGCTTTTATAATATTAGTAAGTATAGGTGTGAAGGTGAGCTGAACACACAATGTAAATACAAATTTTCAGAAAACCGACGGCAACACAGTGTCTCTTTAGTAATTAACGTGTAGTCGCCCGCAACGCCATTTGTTGGCCCTTATGATCCTAACCGTCGGTATTATTTCCATTTTTATTTTTCCTAGTTTTCGACTGTAAGACGTGTATCCCGTTTTATTCTTACTAAGTGCTCCCCAAAAACCTACATTTCAAATTTTAACTTTCTTCGCTTATTAGTTTCGTCTGTGTGTTGTTTTTTAGTCGCTCTTACAGTCAATTATTACTTGAATTTACTTTTATTTGACAAATATATGTTGTTACATTCAACAAACTAGCTAACTGACTTCGTCTGCGAGGAATTCTAAAATAAAAGTAGCCTAAGTTACTCCTTATTGCATCAGATATCTGCCGGTGAAAGTTTAGTCAAAATCGGTGTAGCCGTTCAAGATATTAGCCTGAACTAACTGACAGACAATAAAAAAAAAACTTTGGTATATGTTTCGTGTCAATATAGGTACCTACATATGCATTTAGTAATGAGTTTTTTTATTAATAATTAACCTAAGTATATGCATTGACATATTGTATCATTTGCTGACTTTATTTATAGTTGTTTTAAGTGTTTAAATATTTTAAAAAAAAACCAAAAATAAATTATAATATACGATAATTTATTTAATTAGTGTATATTTTACTTGCAAAATTGTCCGATATATTTTTTTCAGTTATTAATTTCACATATGCACGGATTTTTGTAGTTCTATGCAAAGAATATGGCGAATCATGGCTACTACTTATATATATATATATATATATATATAAATAATGATAAACCTTAAAACTCCCTTTTATTTGCGTTTTTTTATTAAAACTATCTACAAAAATAATTTATATTTCAATTGCGAAAAAATAAGTTATAATCTTAACTTTAGGCCAATGCCTGTTCTGGTTTATGCAGCAGAAACATTAAACTGGAAAATAGATATCAAAAATTGTAAGTTAATAATATATTCTACCAAATTATATTCTTAAATTTTCTGCTACCATGTTAAGATATTATGTCGATAAATTAATATAACTATGTCAAATTTAAATTGAAAGAGAGAAAAAAAACAAGAAGTTTATAGGAATTAGGAAGGTTTATTATAGGAGAGAGAGAAAAAAAAATAGAAAAAATTGAAGAGTTGAATTATAATAAAGCCTAATCTAATACAATAAAGAAGTCCTTAACATTAAATACTACAAACACAAGGACTTGAGGAAAAATATATAGTAAATTAAAGTAAATCGTAAATATATTGTTTTCGACATTATAATAAATTTCTATGCTTTTTATAAAAAAAAAAACGAATATCTTGAAAAATAATGTTTAAGAAAACTTGAAGAAGTAACAGTAACTAAGTAAAATCTAACGTATCCTTCGAATAAAAGTTTATTGTAATAAAACTATTTTCAAATTTGGTGTACGACAAGTTATATTAATATATTATTAATACTTATGTATACATTTACACTTTGTTTGTAAGCACATTTTCATAATAAATATATTGGCTTGTAGTTACAGCCTTTGAAGCCAAAAATTCAATACCTAAGGTTGTCCATAATGAGTGAGTACAATGATGAATTCATATTGTCCAAATAAAATATTAAGTTGAATTAATGATTTATTATACACTTATTCTCAATACAGCATCCAGAGAGAGAAAAATATTAATAGACATCTTTTTCCATATAAGTAAATAATTACAGATTAATCTTAAAAACTTTATATCGTTATATACTTACATATTTCGAAAAAAAATAAAACTTGCTGTACAAGTACTATAGGTTTATTTGTTTTTTCTTTTTCAATAAGTCTTTGAGAAACGGAGGGAATGGCAGAGAGATGGAGAGAAGCAGAGAGAACCAGCACAACAACGCGTTTTTATCTATTATCAGATTTTTTACAGCTTCACGCATTTACACGCATAGCATTGTAGTCAGAGAGAACTCGCAATATACATTTGACCATGTTATGAATGTAAAGTAAAATATAAATGATTTTACCAAAATCGGTGATGTACATAATATTAATATTAGAAATAGGCTTAAACTTACCGCGCCTATAACTCTATTGTATAGAACTCGTAGTTGTCCCCTCCCATAAAAATGGGACTATGTGTACTCTTCTACAATAGGATTCCAGAAAACGTCCGAATATGCTCTAAATCACAATTTTAAAAAGTTTTGAGTAAATATTTGTATGTTAAAGGTAACCTAATTAACGATTTTATAAATGATAACACGCCTTGGGAATGAAATGCTCGCTCCAGTCTAATTCAAAGGTATCAGTGTCAGTAATGAATCTGTAAGTTACTGTATTGAAAAAAAAAGAAATAGAAGTCCCGCTGAGTTTCTTGTGCCGTTTCTTCTCAGGTCTGAGGCATTAACTTCACTGAACCGGTGCTAAATTGTTTGACGTTCAAAAAATTAAGCATGTAACTTTTTATTTTGAATAAAAATATTTGACTTTGAACCCAGTTTCAAAACACTCCGTTCTCCACTTTCCGACATTATTGTTGAGTAAATAGAAATATTTGAAATCCCCCGAGTGGAGATCGAACCCACAACTATCGTGGTTTCAATGACCACGATGACCTTAAAATATAAATGAAAACAATGCTGTATGTGGTATTTGACCCTTTCTTCATTGTATTTCGTCAAGTTCATACTAACTCCAGCACGATCACGTCGGACTATAGTATGTAAATATTTTGAACAAAACTGTCTAAATAAAATAAAAATATAACCGCTGTCTCTAGATGGAAGATATATAAGAAAAAACATAGTTGGGAGCGATCAATGATGAAAATGGGAATGATTTTTTTTTCTGAATGTCCGTGCGTTTATGTACGCTAATCTCAAAAATGGCTTGTTAGAATTAGTGTTTATTTTATTTTAACCGGTTCATAAATAAGAAACTAACAACAACTTTAATTTTTAATTTAAGTAAAGTTTATGATTTAAGGGGGAATGCGGGCGGGTAAAAATACCAAAAAGTCATGTAGTTATAATAGTAATAGTACCAAGAATGACCTCTCTATACATATGAAACCCAAGTTCACAGAGTTTCTAGTCCATATAGTGAAGCCTTTGCGAATTATCTACATATTGGTGTATATATATCGGCGCTTAGTCAAGCGCCATCTATTATAGCAGTGGTCAAAAATTTATGGTCAAGTGCGTTACTTACTGGACTGGTCGATGGTTGTACCAATGAATGGTGGTACCGCCGAGTAGAAGAGTTGTTGATGCGAGAGGAGTAGAGACTCCCGGTTGAACAGTATACGTTCGACTCCGGTATTGGTCGTTACTAGGCGGGACGCCTTGTCCCTGTGTCACTCTATTCAGTGTTAGTTACGTAGAGAGAGCAGCTCGGGTAGTAAATGTGAGTGTTGATGCATTTTAAAGGGTAACTGTAAGCTACACCTGTGGCCCAGGTACTGCCTCAGAGTTCCTCTCCCTGCTAGCGCGACGGGTCCGATACCCGTAATAATCCATAAGTGTCACTTACGTAGTATAGTAATTTTCCTCGCGTATTACGTACGTGCAAGAGCCTGATGCGTACTGATATACCATCGGCTATGGAGTATGGACATACGTAGGGCTCTATAGCCCTACGTATATAAATCCCTATGGATTTGCTGACATCAGAAGTATGACTATTTTATTATCACTTGCCTATATATATCAATATTTAAATATATTATAAAACACCTATTATCTCTTATATAAAACAGTCAAGTTAAAATTGTGATTATTGCACTCTATTTAAGGTACAAAATGGCTTGAAGCGTTCAAATGTTACTGTTAATGTTGAAGGGACGCGTCAGTGTTGACGAATTAACCGGTGGAGACGCGTGTCAAATTGTACTAGTCGTTCGTGTTTACGTGATTGCAGTATTTTTTTAATTATTTTAATGTTTTCTTGTTTAAAAGTGTTTAAAAAATTAAGGTTGGTAAGTTTGATTGATTTTTTTCTTTATAAATAGACCAAACGCCTTATATTTACGATTGCCTCAGTTATTTACAAACAAAACTTTCTCAGCGGTTTTTTGATACAATAATTTACTAATGAAATGAGTTCTTAGCCGTTATTCGTAGTATTTATTTTATGACACTGCAACTTTTGTAAACAAAAAACAGAGTTGTGAACAAAGGAATATGTGCTGGATATATTTTTTATCCGAATCTACGTACCTAAGACAAAGCGCAGCGATCTTATTTATACTCGTTTAAATTAAATTTGTGTGTATTCAAATGTTGAAATATGTCTATGTTATATATACATATATATATATACACACATATATATATATATATATATATATATATATATATTGCCTAGGTATTGTATAGAGTACCGGATTATACACATCGCCGATAACACACACACACATATATTTATATATATATATACAAGGTGGGCCAAAACAAGTCATCCGATGTTGTTTGGCTCTCATTTTTTTGATTATTTTTATTTGAACCTTTACAATTTTACTGGTCAAGTCAAGAAGATGATATCGGCCAAATGGATGCCGTGACAATTTATTGATATACGGGCTCGTTTCTAAGCACTTTTCATCACTTCGGCGAGAGCTTCGGGCGACAGAATCCCGTACTCGTGTCAAATGTTGTCCTTGAGGGCTTCCAAGCCCTCGGTCTTGTTCACATAAAATCGCCAAAGCGAGAGCGTCAACTGTTTGGTCGTTTGACCAATATAAACAGCGCACCATGCAGTCACTTTGAGCGTGCGTAATGGCTCCTCGTGCATTACTCGTGGATTTTTGGTGCCCCATAAGCGATAGTTTTGCTTGTACATGTACCCGCTGAGGTGGAAATGAGCCCTATCGCTCATTATGATTTTAGTCGAAAAATCGTCCACTTCGTCCTCGAAATTGAGGATGGCTAGGGCGTAGGTTACACGCCTTTGGCGGTCGACAGGCTGCAGCTGATGCACGGATTGGGTTTTACTGTACGAGAACATGCGCAGGTTTTTGACCAAAATTCGCCATAGGGACGACCGGCTGATGCCTAATTGCGAGGCACAGTGTCTGGTCGATGTTTCTGGTGACGGCTCGACATCCTCGGCATCAAAGGCGATATTCTCGGCAGAAAGGGCGCTCCGGGGCCGGCGCTGCGCAAACACCACAGACGAATTGTTATTAAAAAAAATAAACACGATTATTCCGCGTTCTTGAGGAGTGTATACCTCCATGGCTTGGTCACTTGTATTCTACATCTGTCTAGTTCACAAAATGTCAAAACAGATTTGACATTGGCCGCCATTTGCAAAAACAAAAGCATCTTCCAATAGGGTGATTTCTTTTGGCCCACCTTGTATATATATATACATATATATTATATAAATTATTTACTTACCTTTGTATAGTCCGTAATTATAATTTTATATTTTACTTCATTAAACACATTTAATGTAATAAATAATTCATGAATTGTACTTTAGAATACATTATATTATTTTATAATTTTTTTACAATACAAGTACAATACAGTATATGTAATAATTTTGAATATGCCTTATTAGTCTTACCTGTATTCACGGAATTTACAATAGTTGAATTCGATTCTGAATGTAATCAGATTTTTTAAACTATAAAGAGAAAAGATTTAGATTTAAGCACAGAAACATCTGACAATGACGAATTATACCTATCATTATAAAACCTATGACTATTATTAATTTATGAGGCTATCGTGGCGCTGTAACACATCTGACGGTAACCGCGATTGGTTGTGGGATCGATCCCCACTCGGGGCAATGATTATATTTAAAATATTTCCATTTCTCCTCTCTGGTACCTAAGATGAAGCGCGGCGTTGCGTTTCGTCACTCTACAAGTAATGTTTTGATTTCCGGCGGAAAGTGGTCAACGGAGTCTTCACACCCGAATCTAAAGGGCAAGTTACAAAAGCAATGTGTCTCTTGAACCAAAATTTTAATAAAAATTGGCATTTCTTATTTACAAGGAACATTTTTTTTAATAATAAATGTTGAGTATTATCTTATTTTGCTGTAGTAGATAGAGGCAATTTGATAAAACCTAGCTCCGGTCACCTTATCTTTTAAATTCGAACCTTAGATTTTTGAGATTGCTTGCTCGATCGGTTTTGTTGAGTTCATGCCACAACAAACATGGTTCACACTCGTTTAAATGAGCTATTTCTCTTTATGTATATTATTTATATTTTGTTATGTCTGTGTTTTTTATAATTAACCTTTAAAATTTGAATTTAGAATTACTTTACGTATACATTTAGAGCACAGTAGTATGTGTAACATTTACTTGATAAATTAAATTTTTTTAGTGTATTATTATATAAAAAAAGTTACCTGCACATTTTCTCTACCTAAACTTTAAATATACCAACAAAGAGAGCAATTTTGGGACTAAATCGTTTAGTATTTAAATTTTGTAATTCACATAATCTTATATGTAGATTTCAATTATTTATCAAACCATCGTGACGCAGTGGAAAAGCGTTTAACTGTAAACGCGACTGGTTGTGGGTTCTATTCCCACTAAGCGGAATGATTATATTTATAATATGTTCAGAAAACTAATTGCATCAAATAGGAAGTTTATTTTAACAAAAACATATATAGAATATATAATTACAATTACGAATTAAATAATATTTTGTTAGGAATTAAAATGTCAAACACAAGGTTGTGTTGAATATTTCTTTTATTAATTTAATGTATTTCTGATAGATTAATATAAAAATACTTTTACTATGCCAGATTTCATACTCCGTCTGCACAATGTTTTGTATAAAAGCCTTTTTTTACAAAAGCCTTCCCTTCATATATTAATTTAATAATATGTTATCTAAAAATGTAATGTTTTTTGTATAATATGTTTTATTTTATTAAATTATTTTCTCGATACATGTAATAATAATATAATTATTAATGCAGTTGTAAAATAAAAGAAATATATTTTCATAATAAATTGATATTTTAACTGTTTTTAATGTTCATATTATATAAAAGTTTTTTATTCTCTTCATGCTTTATATATATATATGTGGGGATTTAATTGGCTAATTTTATGCATATCTTTGATAAATGTATGTATTATAAATGCGTCTTTTCCAATTTCAAACCAAAATTACATAAGAAAATGAATAGGTAATCTTCACCAAAGACTGCAAATGAAACTCTGAAAGATTAACACACTAGAAAAAAAATATAAAACGAGTATTAAGGCATAGATAAATGATAGATGACTGATAACGGAAATTGTAAATATTATTTTTATCCAGATTAACGTTTTTTCCCACATAGCTGGGTAGTTTAGAGAGAATCTAGTGTCAATACACTCCGTTTTCCGCTCGCCCTAATACGAGACATTGTGTTATCAGCAGAACGTAGAAATGAAAATAATTGAAATATAATCATTTATAATAAAGGGAATCGAACCCATATCTTTTTTACAGTCAGACGCTGTCATAATGCGCCACCATGACCTTATTTTAAACAATGGTAGTTGTATATCATACATCTATTTATCTATCTTTTTTATCGTATTAAATAATAAAATTTACAATCTAATAGCATATTTAGAAAACGTATAAAAAAATAAACGCAAGGGGATTCGAACCCGTGCCTCTTGGGTTCTCTTGGGTTCGAATCCCGCTGCGTTCAAATTTAATACATTTTCTAAATATGCTTTTCAATATCTTTAGTGTGTGATTAACACTTTAAAAAATAAAAAAAAATAATGCAATCTAATCTAAACCATAATAAGGTAACGCTCAACACTCTACTTATCAGTAGACTATCTGTATACCTAGGTGTTATATAAATAAAAGCTAACCAAATCTTGTGAGATAACAGAAGAGTACATTGAAAACTGTTTTTGATTTAAAGAGATACAGTTAAGAAGATGAAGGTCATTAACGAATAATGAAACTACCCTAGGAACTCCTTAGCATTCCATCGATTTACTTGCGGTGCAGAAACAAGAGTTCGGAGCAGTGTCTGGGACTTGTGAATCAACTGTCCAGGGTCCTTTGTCTACTTAACCCAAATATTGCACGTATAACTTTTGGCCATTAGTAGCCAAAACAATTTATCACAAGCCTATTCATCACAATTATATATTTTTCATTTTATCTCGGTTTTAAGATTTTTTATTTCCCCAAAACTCTTTAAAGTGATACTCATTCTTACCGCATGCTAAAAAGAAAATAATATTTATCGAAAAGACTGCTTTTATTTTAAACGTCCATAGCATTTTGCTGGCTAAGAAGAAAGAACTTACTCGCTTAGTCGATTTTTTTTCATCTTCCCGCGTTTCCACATAGTACAATGGCCTGTTAGAGATATCCTAGTGTCAAGACCCTCTGTTCTCCATTTTACGAGAATTGCGTGTTCAGTGGTGAAATTCAACTCATTTCGCGTGTCCAAAACTGAGAAAATATTGTATGACAAATTAAACCAGGATATGGATATGATATGGATATGGCAATTTGATAAGACCGAGCAAAGATAACCGCAGTGTAAATACTTTTAATTAATTCTTTAATTTAAAATTTAACGTATTTAATTTATTAAATATTAAACGATAGCTTAATAATCGTTTTGTATAATTGATAGCTGTGATGGATGCGTAATAGAAATTGATATTATGTATATATACTATAATAAAAGAGTAGATAAGTCAATTGTGTACTTGGAAGATTTTTAGAAAAATTTCAATTGGTTCCGTTAATATTTTGATAACAGGAGCGAAAATCCTATCAGTACAATTTTCGTCTCTCTGTCTATTACTTTGGGTGTTAATCACGCAAAACCTACTGGACCGAAGTGAATGCGTTTATCCCGACATTTAATGTAGTTTTTCATAGAAAAAATAAAACAATGAAACAGTCAAATTACTATATAAACTGGTAACTACTTTAAAAATATTCAATAAATAGCATTATTGAATATTTTTAAAGTAGTTACTAAACTTAGCTTGAAAATCTCTCGGAGATGCTAAATCGGAGATGTTAATAACAAAAATAAGTTATAATAAGCGTATAAGAATTACGAAGCAACAGGGTATATACCGCTAGTCTAAGTGCTTGGACGGTATCTAAAAGGAGCGGGTTCGGATCCCGCTGTTCTTTTAATAATTAATTTGTTTATTAGGTGTCTATGGGAGAGTATTCGTAAAGTAAGCTAAACACTACCTCAGGTACACGACTTTAATGTCTATTTCGTAACCTCGCCGGCCTGCGCTCTCTTGTAAATAACAAACTGCTCAAATTTATAATTTAATCAATCATATATATTTTATCGACTAGTATAAAAAACAGGATGCAGAGCGTTGACAGTAAGATATTTTTGATTGCGTGTTATTTTAAATCTGTGATAACTTATCAAGTATTCATTTAAATGAGATAACTAAAGGAAATCTACATTAAATGGCCAAGGTAACTGATATACTAATTTTCATATAAACTTAGTAATATTTTAAAATTATAATTAAAATGGTTACTGTTACTCAACCTTAGGATGACGATATGCTTTCCGAGTCCGGTTTTTGTAGGCCTTTTTTATATACATTTCCGTAGTATATTATTTTGATGTACCTCATACAAGCATTAAAAGAAGAAAGTTCAGGAACAGAGAGACGGAGCCGGAGAGAGACTTTGTTTCAAACTATATAGTGATTATGATGAAGACACCTAATCATCCTATTAAGAGCATTTATTAATGTCGCGGTACAGTACATAAAAAAACAGGCTCTGTCTAATTACATCGATTACTAAATTACAAATGAAGCAAACATTTTTTACATATATAATTACGGTAATAACACCGGTTAATATGTATTATTAACACAAAGTTCTTTTATATACATTCCTCAATTAAATATATGGCGCAAAACCTGAATTATTTAAGTCAAATTTCACATTACAATATATTGTGATTTCAAAGTACGAAACGGATTTTAATGTACTTTTTAATGATAGATGGAGTGGCATATGCGAAAATATTATATACTTTAGTAGTGTAAAACCGTTCAAGTTTCACTGCATTATTTTTTTTTGATTGCATGAAATTTTGTTTGCATTGCACAGTGTATGTTTCTAATATCTTTGACAGTAGTTACACTGTGTACAGAAGGGATCGCGCTACCAATAAACTTGGTGGTGGTGTCCTTATAGCCTTTCTAACCATTTAACGTCCCTTAGATTGCCTAATTACAATAGTGAATGCCAATGTCTTTAGATAAAGGTCAAAATATTTACAAGAAACATTAATTTGTAACACGAATCGTGTTATGGATAAGTGTAGCACAAAGCACACATTAATAGCTGGTAACTTTAACATCCCACATATTACCTGGGAGCTTCACAACTCAATTTAATATCTTATACCCAAATTCAATTACTAACAATAATAATAGAATCCTGGGCTTAGTATTATGTTAGCTTAGCTCTGAAATGATAAAAAATTAAGAATACACTAACCCTATACGAAACGTTAACTCTTACCATACCACTAAAAGTCGGTATTGCAGTTTTCCCTAGTTGTAATTAAAATCATGTCAAAATGCAAATTAAATACCTATTTAAAAGGCGATTACGATCCAATAAATAAAACACTAAGGGAGATCTCATAGATAGATCTCATTAACTTTTGAAATATGATAATAACATCATATTCCTCTTTTACAGATATAGCGATAATGGCTTTGAAAATTCTGAAAACTGCGAACAGGGCTTTAAATGCTTTACAAAATGGTTCAAGAATAGCACGCAGCAAGAAGTAATAGCACATGGACAAAGGATGGTATTATAAAATCTCCTTATAAAAGTGTGGAATATCCTAATTGCACGTTGCACGAGTTTATTTGGCAAAATTTGGATAAATGGCCGAAACAAACATTGGCAGTTAGTAAAATTATTTATTAGTAGAAAATAAAATTTGCGATTTAAATTTTTTTTTTAATTAATTTTAATATCTAAACTGATATTGTAGCAAGTGGCTGACTTAAAATGAATTTGATTATTGTAAATACAAATCTAGCAATATTCACACATTATATAAGTATAGAGGTATTTCGTTGGTTTGGTAAGACTACTCCATTTACATAAACTATTACGACATTAGCTTCGCCCAGAACACGCAACATTTCTTAATTAGGTAAAGAATCGAAAACGACGTAACTCTCTGCCCATTCCACTGAATACAAGAGAAAAATGAAAAAAAAAATGTTATGTCCAGCGATCACACAATATCACATCACCTCTATGAGTAATTACGTAAACGGACAGATGTATAGTAATATCTAAAGAGATGGACAAAAGTTCCATTGTGAAGACATTTAAATAAATTTTAAGGTTTGCGCTGAAACTGGCCGAAAGTATACTTACGAGCAAGCATTTAATCTATCAAATAACTTTGCTGCAAATCTTCGGAAGAAACTGAAAATACGAGATGGCAATACTGTGATGATAATGCTACCAAACCTTCCAGAGTTTCCTTTAGTTGCTTTGGGCATTTTGGGAGCCGGTGGAGTAATAAGTACTATAAATCCAATTTGTACAGCACGTGAGTTTTTACTTTTATTATAATTTTCACTATAAGTTAATTAATGCGTATTCGTTTTAATAACTTTTCTATAATATAATAAAACAGAAAAAGATATGTCTGTACATTGAATATATTTACGAAAGAAAAAAATTGTACGATGGAATACAATAGATTACGAATCTATGATTATTAAATTTTTTGTCTGTCTGTCACTGGGCGGATTTAGGTAAAACTTTTTTCGTTGTATAACTTATGGGCCTGGGCAGCACTTAGTGTATAATTGATTTCAATTATACCCTAAGTCCATTGATTTCAAGAGTGAAACATCTGCAGATTATTATGGCTTACATACTCGTAATATACCAGCCAAACTATAACATATAAAGCAATGAAACCTTAACAATAATGATATAGCCTGAGCCAAAATCGCATGCCATGGTGAGTATTTTCCATTGACATATAATAATTAAATATCTGAAAAATCTGATGAAGAACGACAATTTACCAGCTAAACTATAAAAAATAAGCAAATGCCGCAATAATTATTTGGTATAGTCAGATTCCGTACACAAATAAAAATAATTAAACATTGAAGCCATAGTGTGGCAGTTAACGAAATGGTTATGGTATATTCAATTCCCACTAGACGGAATGGTTATATTTAAAAAAAAAATCTCATTGGTAACATAATCCGCGTTTTAAGTTTAAGATCAGCAATCGTAATCAAGGTGTAAAAATAAGCTACCTTATTTATTTCAGATGAAGTACAACGTCAGTTATTGATGTCAGATGCAAAAGTAGTTGTGACATTAACTGAAACAGTTAATGTTGTGAAAGAAGGTTTGAACATTGCAAAATTAGATATACCTATTATAGCTGTAAAAACTAATAATAATTCCATACCTGAGGGAACCATCGCATTTAATGAGCTTATCGATGGTTCAAATGTTGATAAGTCATGTCTAAAGGAAGTGAGGAGAGGACCTAACGATATATGCTTTTTGCCATATTCCAGTGGGACGACTGGATTGCCCAAAGGCGTCGAACTTACGAATCAAAGCATCGTAGCTAATTGTCTACAGATGAATGAGCCATCTATACGAATTCATAGAGAGACATCAGGTAAGTTTAACTATGACCAGATATCTGTAGCCTGGATCTTCGTCGTTATAGAGATATTCATCTCTGAGCCAAATTTCAAGTTTTGTCGCAAAAAAGGACCTTAACTTTAATTTGCGAGCGGCCATAGATATTTATCCGGTCTTGTCGCAAATTCCATTCTTAGCGGAAGTCTACAATTACAAATGACCTCCCTAGTATTGAAATCCGTATAGTATCGGAGTAAATAAATAAATTATTTTTAGCATATCAAGTTTTTCTTGTATTTTGCAATTTTTATAAACAATATTTTTTTACCTATTATTGAAACATTTCATTGATCAATTTAAATGATTGATTTCAGCAAATTACCAAGATGTATTGATGGCAATCCTTCCGTTCTTTCATATATACGGAGCAGCAGTTTTAATGTTCCATAAGATGTCGCTAGGAACAAAACTGGTGACCCTAAAGAAATTACAGCCCGAGGTTTACTTGAACGGTCTAGAAAAGTTTAAAGTAAATATTTTGTACGTCGCACCACCATTAGGTAAAAAGACTACAGTACCTATTAATTGATTGAAATTAGTTATTGTATGATGGTATAATATGTAGAAAAATAAACGTATCAAAAATATTTTCACGAACGTAGAAGAAACTACTTAAATACTTATACATACAATAAACAAGCAATAAGCTTAACACTTAAAGAATGAATATTTTCAAAAACTACTGTTTTCAGGTATTCTCATGAAAGGACAATATTGTTTAGTATTTAATGATATTACAGTTATAATAAATATAAAAGAAGTTATTGTGAAGTGTGTATTATACTTTTGCATTGCTATGCATTGCATTGCATTTATGAAATAAGTCGACATCACTTTTAGTACATTAATAAAGTAGGAAATATTATATTATAACGAATATATTGGGTAGTGAAATATATACTATACATAAAAAAGGCTACATCGATAAACTGAAATTCTGTATTACGCGGCATGTTCAAGTTAAGCCCATAAAGATCACTCTTCTCTCCATAGAGCGAAAAGTGGAGAAATGAGAAATGATTCACTAGATGAAAATAAAAAATATACACTTTCTTAACTTTTCGAACAGTCTTGTTGATGTCAAATCACCCCATTGCGTCTCCGAAGGTATACCAGTATCTGGAGCACGTGATCAATGGTGCACCTATAGCTACATCGGATGCTGAAAAGTTTCTTGACAAAGTTGAGGTATTTGTGATTTTTTTATTTCTCTTTCAGATTATTTGATTGCATTTAAAAAAATATATTTAAAAACATGTTTTACTGTAGGCAAATAATTAATTTAATATAAATGCTAATAGCGAAATCTAACAACAAATGTTTTTTGAATTTAACATTATGAAGAAAAAACACGCCGTAATTACTGAATAATTTTCGTGTATAACCTTTATAATTATAATTTTAGAAATATTAAAATTTCAGCGTAAAATTCGCTTTGGTCAAGGCTATGGTCTAACTGAAACAGGCCCAGTTCTGGCCATTGCCCATCAAACTCTAGAAAACTACGATTCTGTTGGATTTCCGATCCCAAATACTGATTTCATGATTGTTGACGAGGCTTTGAAACCAGTTGCACCCAATAATGTAAGCATACGTATTAAAAATATGTAAATGTCAATAATATAACAAACCATGTGCAGGTTTTTTAATATTTGTATTCATTTTATTTCACACACGCACACACACAAACACACATACTGTGTCATTGATGTAGCCTATACCTATATCCTGTGCATACTCTGTAAGAAGAAAGTAGCAAGAGATGAAAAAAATCATTAGGATATAAACTGTATTTCAAATGGAATTGGTATTATATACATACGAGCACTATCCTATATTTATTGAAACATATTTTGGTTTACAAATTTGTTGAAACTTTTAATTGCTTACAGACAGGCGAAATTCTAGTAAGAGGTCCGCAAGTAATGCGCGGGTATAGAAATAATCCTGAAGCTAACGCTGAATCCTTGATCAAAGATGGTTGGTTCAGAACTGGAGACTTGGGAGTTGCTGACGAGGATGGATGCCTACAAATCCGTGATAGATTAAAAGAATTGATTAAAGTAAGTAACTATGGTAATAAAAATATTTTTAATGAAATAATGTAAATTATCTCAAAATGCAAATAAAATATAATAAGTTTGCAAAAATATTGTATTTATTATCCAAGAGCATATACAAATTCCATTACGTAACATTTTCGTTCTGTAAATGAATATGATTATATATGAATAATATTAATTATCAATGAGTGTTTAAAAATGTTGATAACAAATTAAGAATGGCAGAATAAAAGTAATCAATCTAACATTGGATGACCAAACTTTATGCCACAGATATTAGAGTATTGCTATTAGAGCTTCTTAATAAGTTTTCAAGTATGTTTATTTTTTAATAACAGGTAAAAGGTTTTCAAGTGGCTCCAGCGGAACTAGAGGCACTTTTGCGAGAACACCCTGCGGTTGTCGATGCAGCAGTCGTCGGCGTACCACATGCGACCAAAGGAGAATCTCCGAAAGCATTCGTAGTTTTAAAACCTGGACTAAATGCTAGTGTTAAGGATATATGTAATTATGTCGTAGATAAGGTTGCGCCGTACAAGCGTATAGACGATATGGTCATATTGGATAGCATACCTCGGAATCCATCTGGAAAAGTACTGAGGAAAGATTTGAAAGCCAAATATTGTTAATATTTAGAAGAACACGAAGACATGTTAAGACTGTTTGATTTTCGATTTTAAAATGGTTTGCTTCCGTAGTTTGCTTTACATTTTCCACAAGAATTTGAAACATTGCATATTGAATAACGGAACTCAACGCCGCGCCGTCTTATAGGAGAAATTAAATGAAATGAAAAATGAAAACAGTTAAATATAATCATAAGTCCTTCGAGTTGTGATCGGACTTACAACCACCGTATTGTATATCATATTGTTTGTCAGTTTTATATTTAAATAATTGTGAAAACATATTTTTATACTTTATTACAATAATTATGTTTATTCATTTACTTAGAAAAAATTACATTCTTAACTATTTGATAAATTAATGACTGTAAAAAATTAAGTAATGTTTAAAGCTATTTATCATAATCGTTTTTTTAACATTTTTTTAAAGTGTTATTTGCACATTTAGTAAATATGTCGTTTTAAATAATCGTTTTTATTTAGTAATTGGACGTAAAACAAAATTAGTGCCGTGTAAAATAAATTTTCAATATATATTACACGGCATATATATAGGCGCGGGTTCAAATCCCGTTGCGTTCAAATTATTATATGTTTTCTGAAAATATTTCTTTAGTAATGTATATGTTTTCATTATGATACTGATTTCTTTTTGTCAACTTCACGCTTTTTCCCGCATAGCGTAGGCAATGAATATTTAGTGTCAAGACACTCCACTTTCCGTCCGAATTCCTGACATTTCGTGTTGAGTGGCAAAACTCAATAAAAATAATTCATTTAAGACTATTTTATTTTTCTATTTTAAATATAATTAAATTTAAGATCAATTTAAAGTTGTATTAACCGCATTAAGAAAATTATTATATATAAATTATTTGTATTTCCCCCCTCTTTTATGATAAACTGAATATATGTGGCAATGCACTGCGTTGAGCTCTTGACACTAGGTTTTCTTTGACCCCGCTATGAGTAAAAAAGGTTTAAATCTCGAAAAAATAATGATTGTGGATTATGCTTATGAGTGATTGTTCAATGTGGAAATAAAAGACTGTCGTTTTAATAGTTAAGTATAAAGTTCTCAATGAAGAGTACAATAAGTCACTGTTAACTTACCTAATATATATTTGTGATAAGAAAAGGCGTCTTTTATTAAAATTTAAAATTAAATATGGTCTTATAAAACAGGTTTGTCTTTAAGATATTTACAAATTTCTACGCATGGTAGAAATATATTTTTATATTGTAATATGTAAAATTTATATTTTAAAATAAAAAAATGTCAATATATAACTGTGGTATTTTATTGTTCAAAGAAAACAAGCTGAATATTGAAAAAATTATAATTTTTTTTTTTATAAAATATCTATATCAAAAATCTGTTTCGAAAAATGTTTACATTGATCGTTACAATTGCTATTTAGTAGATAGGCTGCCACACATTTTACCACGAACCGTGAATACAGACAGCAGCTAAGAGACTCCATGAAAAGTCGAAAAAAATATCAGTAATGAAGAAGATTTCACTAAAATTAAAAACAAAAAGTAAAATATAAACTACATTCTCCACTTTCCGCCCGAATGCGAGACATGGCATGTGTGTGCACACACAGGCAGAATTCAACGCCACGCTTTGTCTTGTCACCAAAGCGGAGATAAGAAAATAATTTGAATATAATCATTCCCCCGAGTGGCAATCGAACCCACAACTTTAACATTAGTCGACTGTACGACACGGGGTACTCTAGAAGAAATTGGAATAAAATTTTATGTAAAACCTTTAATAGCTACCGCTTAAGAGCAATCATGGAGATAGATGACAACTAAATAACCAAATCATCATCTTTTTTAACCTGAGGTAATCCGTTACGGACACCATTAATTTGTTTATTCGAGCAACGAAACAGGTCATTTTTAATATGAGTGTCCAGTACGTCTTTATATGACATCTTTAATTGAAGTAGCTTCAATTCTATGAATCATCTTTAACACTTTACAATTCATGTAATTAATTATTGAACTAAGTTTGTTATAGGAACTTGTTCCACGAGCCACTCAACTGTGGAATGCCCTACCAGCGGCAGTGCTTTCTCTCCTATTCTAGATTTTTAGGTTAATTAATTGCTATACAATATTTTGTTTGTTAAGTACAAATGCTGAAGGTCTCTACTTGACCTTATAATTTTGACACGTATAATTTTAATTCTTTTATTTGAAACCGTATCACCGTGTTTCTTGTTACTCGATAATAAACAAATATAAGTAGATACAATAAAATATTAAATAATAAAAAAACAGTAAATAATTACCTAATTAATCTAATCTTCATGCAATCATCATAACTTTTTTTCCTATATCATGTATGAAATGCATACAATTCGTTTTCTGATCTGATATTTTTTTAACAATTTTTAACTTCATTCACAGTTGAATTGAAAAACATTTTTAGAAAACGTATAGATTCGAACCTGCGCCTCTTGGAAACCGTTCAACCGCTCTGAGTAAGCCATCTAACTCGTTCTACACCCGGCTACGTCGATATTCTTATACGCTTGTTACAACTTTTTCTTTATTTATTAAATTCTTGTATGTGAAGTGATTACGCCACCGTGGCTTAGTGGGTCAGGTAACTGTAAACGCAATTGAAACCGGAAATTATTATATTTAAAATATTTTTATTACTTCGCCATCTAACACAAAACGCGACGTTGACTTCAATTCGAAGCGGAAAGTGGAGTGTCTTGACACTAGGTTCTTCAGGTCTTTACTATGCGGGCCTGAGCGTGAAATTTATTCTACACAGGTTATTGCCATCCTTGGCGTTATCTGAGATAACAAGAGCGTTGAATGACTTTATTTTTTATCGCATAGTACTATTTTCAATAAAATATTTAATTATAAAGCCTAAGCAACACAAAAACAGCTAGCTACCTGAATACTCTTTTTAACAAATCAATTTTATTTTCGGTAGGTTATACATTTTTGGGTATAAAGGTGTGAAAACACCGTGTTGAGTGGCGGAACTGAATGCCGCACTTTGTCGTGTTCACTAAAGCGGAAAAATAAAAATTAATAAATATATTATACCGAGAGGGAATCGAACCCACAACCACATGCGATTACACAACGAGGATCTATTATTTGTATTAGAAATAAAGTATCCGTGCGTATCCACGGTCTAACAGACAAACTCCTGTAGCGGGATAATAGTCTTTAAATAAGCATATTGATGTAATTTGATGTAAATTTATACCGAGTAAATTACTCTTGAAAGTTTTCAAGGTTATTCGTCCAAATTATCTTAAATACTATATTATGCTATAAAATAAAAATGTTATGCCAAAAAGAGCTAGTTATATGCTATGATTAAGTTTGTAATTACAATACTATTATAATAAAAACAAGTTAGCATATCTTTATGATTTCTTATATACAGTCAATGTATTTAGCGAAGTAAATTTAAATAAAACACCCAATTATAATATCTTACCTATACAGTACAAAAAATACCGAAAATGATTCTTTAGATTACGCTTAAATGTTTTAAATTCGAATATGGCTGTTTTTATTTAATAAAAAATAATATATATATATAAGAAAAGGGCAACGCAAACAAAATTTTATCTTTCATATAAAGTGACAACAGCAACTCTACCTCTACCATACTCTACCATAACGTGAATCTTTTGCGGACGATACAGTCGTGTGACAATTGATTTAATTTCAAAATGTTTAAACGTAGAGTATTGTCGAAGATTTTTGAGAGACGAGGGTTTTGTGCAAAAATGAAACATGTTTGGACTAGTGATAGGATCGTACAATCGCCTTTCGAAGATGTGATCATCCCAGAAATTTCGGTACCAGAATTCATTTGGAGTAACATGGAGAAGTGGTCGAATAAAACTGCATTGGTAACTATAATCAAATTTAAACGTTGGAAATAAGCCTATTTTTTGGGCTATTTAATACGTATCGAGAAAGTTTTTCAATACAATATCTACGGTCGTCGTTGATTTTTAAACCTAATATAAGTTTTAGCAATAGGTATCTAATCTATAGTTTGTATAAAAACAAATATCGCAGTTTTATACGCAAATCAAAAATATCTAATTGTAGACTGATAAGCAGAATAGCTCGTAAGTTCCTGTACTTATGACGTTTGCCATTAATATTTATATGTCTATTAAAAAAATACAAAAGTCTGGAAAATCTGAAAAGACATGAAAATGATTAAGCCTAATAAGTAATTTGTGTTGGTTTTAAAAAAATACAAATATTTGGATTGTGATAATAATATATCAATACACATTTGGAAATAGCGTAGGTACTATCAATATTATTAAGCTTGATAAACATTTTTATCTCTAAAATATATATGCACAGTTAGGTACTTCTAAATCGGAAATTAATGGACGCATCGAAATCATTTGTTTACTTGTATATCTTAAAAAAACATAATTAGATCCATGAGGCGCGGGTTCAAATACCGCTGCGTTCAAATTTTTATACGTTTTCTAAATATTTTGTCAATCCCTTAAGTGTGTCATTAACACTTAAAAAAAATGTTAAAAATATTGTATTTATTATTTTTGGCAGAGAATTTGGAGAGCTATCATCATATCATGTATACCATTAGTACCAAAGTCTTTAACTTAAATTTTCAGAGTGGCCCGAGATCTTAGATTGTTTTAAATAACACTTGGTAGCTGATATCGCATACATTTGACAGTACACACACCATTTACTTTTTTTTCTTGTTACCACCACCACCATCATTAACATTATCACCGCCATGTCTTCATTTGTCTCATGCCGCTCTGAATTATTAACAATTAAAAATAAATAAAATGGCTTTAGGTATTTTATTAATAAGACAAATTAATTAAAACAAGTTCATACATCAGTTCAATCCACTATATTTGCAAAAAAATACTTGATGTATTTAATTAAATTTACTAAAAAAATATATTGTTACACCTATTAAGAGACAGTATGACATTAGATGGGTATTTTGTGTAAATAAAACAATTTATAACAGATAAAGTAAAGAAGCCAAAAAAGTTTACTTACCATATCATTTTACGGCGCATAATTTCGCCGGCAAAGAGATTACTAAGTTGAACGGTCTTCAAGAGGCGCGGGTTCAAATCCCGCTGCATTAAATTTTTATACGTTTTCTAAATATGTATTTTTCAATTTCCTTAGTGTGTGAATAACACTTTTAAAAATGTTAAAAAAATATCTATTTTACAAGTTTACTAAGCTATACCGTTGTACAACTAACGTTGTAGAATTTTTATACGTTTTCTAAATATGTCTTTTTGTAAAATAGCTTAAGTAGTTCATTATTTCATTCGGTTTCAGGTTTGTTCAGTAACAAAACGACAATTAACCTACAATGAAATGTATAAACAATCTCGGACTCTTGGTGCCACCTTAAGAAAGAAATTCGAAATAAAAGACGGCGATACCGTTGCTGTGATGATGCCTAATATACCAGAATATGCTAGTGTATTATTAGGTGTTCTTAGTGCTGGAGGCCTCGCGACTACAGTCAATCCAATTTCTACAATTTGTACGTATTTTTTTAATATTTTTTACAGTCTTATTCATATACTTAGGACTAATATATATATATATATATATATATATATATATTATTTTGTTATTTATATAATAACATAGGCTGGAAGCACTTCCGAAGTACATCAAGGCTATATAATTGTGGATCAAAGTACAAGGCAAGAAGCCAGCTAGTTCACAATACATCCACGACAAATTGACTTGTTTAGTTTATTTGCTTGGTCTTTTGGCCTAGCGAGCAAGGCTACACACAGGTCCGCGGACCACAATGTCGCTCGCCAATAAATGTAAATTTCCCGCCAGCTTATACACCATTTTTATAAAACATTTGATTTTAATTTTTTCTATCATTACTAAAGATATTGTGCTATGTGTGGCCCGCAGACGGATTTGGATGCATAATTTGTGCCCACTTCCATTAACAGTTGTACAGCCTTGGTCTAGTGGGTAATGTATAAACGTGATGTGTTCAATCAACAGATTTGATAATGACATATTTAGAAAACGTATAAAAATTTGAACGCATCGGGATTTGAACCCGCGCCTCTTGAAAACCGTTCAAGCGCTCTGACCGCTAAGCCATGCGTCCAACCTCCAGCTACGTTGAAATTCTTATACGCTTATTACAACTTATATTTGTTGTTAGCATCTCTGTAGAGAGATTTTTACAAATTTCTGCTACCCAAAGATTATTCTACGAACAATCGTCTGGCAAGAATTTTTTTACGTTTTCTAAATATGTCTTTTTCAATTTCCTAAGTGTGGGAATAACACTTTAAAAAAATGTTAACAAAACAGATTTGATGTTAATATTTGTTATATAGTTTTTAACCAATAAATTTTACAGGATACACATTTTTAAAACTATACTTGTGATTATCTAATATGTAATTATCTGAAAAATATGTAATTATCTGAAAAATGTATAATTATCTAAAGTGAAATTTTATTCGCAAATTTATTTTAATCTGCTACCACTGTCAAATTTATAATAATTATCATTAGAAATATTGTCTACGTTGATATAGTAAAACGAAATAATAAAACATCAATATTATCTATGCCCTTTAACAATATTATGAAAGGAAACACGTAAGAAGTTTAATATCAATTTAAAGTGTAATATAATTTCTAATACTAATAATAATGAACATTTCTATAACTAAAAAGACATATTTGAAAACGTATGGGCTTAACGCAGCGGATGAACCTGTGCCTTCTTTGAAACCGCCCTGCTCTTGAACGGTTTTCACAGGGGCAAGTGGGTTCAATCCCGCTGCGTTCAAATTTTTTAAATATGTCTTTTCACTCTCTTAGTGTGGGAATAACACTTTAAAAAATGTTAAAAAATATATTTCTATAACTATTTCCTAGATGAAGTAAAAGAGGCAAATGTCAATGGCTAATCCTAAGTTAGCAATAGCAGTTCCTGACACCGTACCCATATTAATAGAAGCTTTTAAACAAAATAGAGTAAACGTAATTCCATCATTGTAATTTGCATTAATGTTTGCTGATAGACCTGACAATACTGTATCTTATAAGGAAATAGTCCAAAACAATATAGAACTGGATATATTGAAAAATGTAAAACGAAATACTAATGATACAGCTTTTATACTGTATTCGAGTGGTACAACTGGATTGCCTAAAGGCGTTGAATTGTCACACAGAAATATCGTCGCGAATTGTGTACAGCAAAGTGGTGAGGGATGTAGGCTTCATCAAGACACTACTGGTGAGACCGTTTGTTTCGATAAGTTCGGAATAATTTCAGGAGAATAACATATTCAAAAAGAAATATCATAGTGATTTGTCGATACTATCTTTTCATTCTATTACAATAGTTTTTACATCTAGTAATTTGCATAGGTGTGTTTTATTTAAATTGTAATCTGTATGCTAATCCTGTAGAATTTAAAATTGAAATTGCACGCTTCTGTGGCGAGTGCGCTGACACCGTATTTTTTTTACTTTTTTAATATGCGTAAAACTGACCAAAAATGTTCATTTGACTGACTGTCTTAGTTTTCGTTTTATAACGTTTTGAACTACCTGTATTCACTGTATTCGGGCTGACCTAATATAGTTCAACTCCAAAACAGTGAAATAATCTCTCATTTTTATAGCCAACGAAATGGCAAGAAGCGAGAGACATAACAGTAAACTTTCATCTGTCTGGAACTATTATCAGTTAATTTCTTACACATGTTTCGTATTAAAAGTATATTTTAAAATTTGGTTAGTTGAAGAAAGGAGCTTAGACAGTGGATGCGAATGTTAATGGACATTTTCAAGGGGCCACATAAGCCTACGTAAGTCTGGGTCCGGCTCCGGTATTCGCAGCACCAGGGCGATGAATCCATAGAATGCCCAAGGAGCGTTTTCTTGCTATCTATATTAATAAAATCTATATTCGTTAAAATTAAACAACTTTTTACACAATTGGGATTGATAATTTCATATTATATTATTATGGTGTTCCGAATATTAGTAGCATTTTCCAACTCTATGTGAATTATTTTTATATACTTTTTATGTTATCTTTATACATATATACTATATTTGCTAATTTAATCAATGGTATTTTTATTCAAAATTGAACGTCACTGAACTTAAACCGTATCAGTTGTATTATGTAGAGTTTGAACAAATATAATGACACGTACATTACTTTCGTTTTTGTACAGAAATTACCATTGAGAAAGAACCTTATAGTAGTAATGTCAAGTGTCACTCCGTTCTCCACTTTCTGCCCGAAATTGAGACATTGCATGTTGAGTGGAGTCAACGCCCAGTTTTATCTTCTTACCAGAGCGGAGCAATGAAAATAGTCTACATGCAACCACTAGGGACAATCCCTAGTGGTAGCCGAATTCACATAATCAATCGCGTTTATAGTCAGACGCTGTCCCACTGCGCCTGGAATTTTAAACTTATGTAATTATTTGATTTTACAGATTCATCTCAGGATACTGCTCTAGCTTACTTACCATTCTTTCACTGTTACGGCTTAAATGTAAACATGCTTCATAAGTTATCAGTTGGCTTACGGCTGGTGACTCTACCAAGATTCCAACCAAAGACCTTTTTAGAAGCGTTGGACACATTTAAATGTAATTTGCTCTACATGGCCCCTCCCACAGGTAAATATATTTTTTATTTTGCATATTTAGGGGATGGCAGGTGCATAGTAACCCGCGCCTCTTGAAAACCGTCCAAATCCTGCTGCGTTCAAATTTTTATACGTTTACTAAAAATGTCTGTTTCAATTTCCTAAATGTGCGAATAACTCTTTAAAAAATATATACTACCATATATTATTTACTTATTGTACATTTCAGTCCTCTTCTTGGCGACGGATCCGAATGTGAAAGCGGAACATTTTCAACAGCTAAGAAGTGCCATTACAGCCGCTGCACCAACCCCAATTCCTGATATACAAAGATTCATAGACAGAATTGGTGTAAGTCAAGCAAAATATTAAGAAAAAATATATACAAATATAGTAGAAGTGACTCTACAAGCAATGGCTGTGGGTAGCAAAAAGTGTATTCATTTCTCCACTAGTTTAACCCTACAGAAGACTGTGAAGAAAGAATTAATCTCAGCCTAGTTTTTCTTTACTAACTCCGTAAAGAGGTACTAATCGACGATATTAAGTAGGCAACATTATTCTCAAGCACACGCATGGCTCTCTAACGGCACACATGAATTTTTTTAACATAAAACACATAATGAATCTGTAATAAGCTGCAGCAGTGATGCAGTTGAGTTGAATACTGTTGATGGCACATGGCACATTGCATACGGCACAACAGTTATCGTCCTATATATATTCTTCCCGTCGTAAGGTCCTTGAATCTTATATATAGTGAATGATCAACTTTACTCCTATTTCTCGATACACATATTATTTTGTCTTTATATTTTGACCTTATTTGCCCCTATTGTCCCCGTTGTCCTTTCTAGTTTGGTTTCTATCCTTTCCATATAGTACTGTCGGACCACTGCTGAATATTTCGAAGTATAAATGATGTGATATGGAAAACACTAATCTTACTGTTATGGTACTACTACTCCTATGTTGCTTCTGATATAGTTATTGGTACACATTTTGAAATGAAACTATATTGATCCGCGAGGCTATTAAATACAAAACACCCTAATTTCAATAGAGAAGACGGTTGGAAACTTTCTACCACCTGGGACCCAATACTGAAAACTTTGAAGTCTCAATCCGATCGCACCAGAGAGCAAGTAAGAGCAATACAGTCAGCTCATTCTGCAAGAATCCAGGGCAGTACGCGAGGCAACTAAGAAATCGTTGGCGGTCGTTCGATATAATAATTGTATGACCACGGACTACTGTAAAGTGTTCGAAACGTCGGGTTCTAAAATGTACTTTCGAATACCAATATTATACGCGATTAATCCGGTTTGAAATAGTTTCATTTCAAAATGCGTAATAGTCGTGAAAATCAAAGAACTTATATAGTTCTTGGTACAGTTTAAATTTCTTCTACAGCTTTAAACTGATTCGATTCGTTCTTACCTAAAAAGTCGCTGGTAATATGTTAAAGCGGATGATACCACATCGACATGGCTGGAACGTCCATTCCGTGCACTTTAATTGTGTAGTTTAATAAATAAGTGTGTATTAAAAATATTGCTAAACGCGTTATTTGCGAGTATAACCTGTGGTTATCAGTTTCGGGATTAATTTAATTAGCACCCTATCCACCTTCACCGTGATGAGCACGCTCTGTTATTAAGATTCTTAATTACAAAAAGAAACTCTCTCATCAGCGTCTTCTCGTGCTTCTCCCTCCTACAAGCTCAAGACAGTCATATGTTATTCCAATGCTTGATATACTGAAGAGCAACTCCAAATACCTGCATCTTTTTCCTTTAATGCCGTGACCGTTTGGAACCATCTCCCTAAAAGTATCCAGAAAGGTCCATCTATAATTTCCTTTAAATCCCAATTTAAAAAGTATCTACTTGCAAGTATACGTAGTGGTTTGTGAAGTCAGACAATGATATATATCACTCATCCATCAACACAGGTTGACTGAAAGAAATATCTTTTAGAGATAAACTAATTTATATATTTTCTGTAAAATATAAATGTATAATATTTTATTCTTTCTGTATAATTTAATATGTTTCTTAAACCGATGAGGATATTATTAGTAATGATCGTCTTCTATTAGCAATGTATGCTTTTGCTTATATATTTACCAAATCAAAAAGTTCACCTTAGCTGTAAAATAGCTATATCGTTT